>JAUMHH010188318.1:0-14342 GCA_032359455.1 Chlamys rubida
ATGGCCTATAAACCCACCGCACAGCCTGTGATGTCCTATAAACCCACCGCCCAGCCTGTGATGTCCTATAAACCCACCGTCCAGCCTGTGATGCCCTATACACCCACCGCCTAGCCTGTGATGTCCTATAAATCCACCGCCAAGACTAGAACTGTGATGTCCTATAAACCCACCGCCCAGCCTGTGATGTCCTATAAACCCACCGCCCACCCTGTGATGTCCTATACACCCACCGCCCAGCCTGTGATGTCCTATAAACCCACCGCCTAGCATGTGATGGCCTATAAACCCACCGCCCAGCCTGTGATGTCCTATAAACCCACCGCCCAGCCTGTGATGTCCTATAACCCAGTTTGTCAGGTGAACACAACTTATAAATCTAGGGTCGATTATCATCTTTTTCAATCCGAGATTTGATGTGCTAGATTTTAGTATAAAATAAGCAAAATGGGGAGAAAATGTGTTATTATTCATGACACGTCAGTTTCTATGTAGGTTTCGGTATATGAAACTCCACACAGTATCTCTGTACAAAGGGCCCATTGTGTCTCCCTCAACGATTTAAACTGAATGACACACATACAGAATTTTTAAGATAAGAAATATAGAATGATTATGACAAAATGGATAACTTGTCTATTAAATGCGTCACAATTGCATGTCTTTATATACAAAAAAAATGCACAAATACAATGTAGTTGAACTTTTGTGTGTGCCAACCTTTTATATACAGGAGATCTTTAAAGTTGATATTTAGCATAGAAAATGAGTTACTCGCTCAACCGAACAAAAATTATAATCGGATTAAATGCTTCATTATTTTATGAATCTCGTTCATAAAAGTGTTTATGTAGGATGCGAGTGAAGGTAAGTTATAATATACCCAAAGCCATGACGGGTAAAACAATAAGTCACGTTTGGTCAAACCCTAAATTGTAGTCCTATAATCAAATAACGTAGAAACAATGACAGCCACCTAGAATTTAATCATCAGAACAACAAGAGATGTGTAGCGGACAGCTGCCAATCGTTATTTGTGGCTAGGCTCTCTTTGGAACATAAACTAACGAGTATGTTAGAACAGCAGGGCCTAACCCGACTCCCCGTCACTTCTCTGTTGTTCTCAAGTTGTCCCATAAATGCAAAGCTGGATCTCTGACTTCAAAATGAACGTGGTATCGTATTCTATTATTTGCTTTTAATATTTTTATACTAATTGCTATATAAGTATAAAAGTACTAATATTACATCACACTTTTTAGTTTTAATCAATTTGCAGTTAAAGCCGACTACAGAAACACGATTCTCTAAGTTTGGGAATACAACGTTTTGATATAAATATGGGACTAAATATCTGCATTTTCAAGCCTAGAATTAATGTACTTACTTCTAGAAGAAAAAAGAATATGAAGAGAAACTATTAGGTATTCATGACATACCTGTTTATGTACAGGTTACGGTCCATTAAACCTGAACATAATGATAGTATCTAGATTTTGAGTAGGGACTCATTGTGTCACCTGTAGGACAGGCAAGTACATATGCTTTTTTGTATTTGCACGTTAAAAAAACCTGTTGGACAATTATGACAGTAAGGATCGGTTGTTGAATTATTTCTTAACAATACATGTTTTATTATGCAAAGATTTTATAGTTAAAAATAATATTATTAGTGCCGAAAGTTTAGCATGATAACATAAGTTAACCACTCAACCTAGAAATGTTCTAATCGGTTGAATCGGAATATGTGTTTCGTCTTTTTTTAATGGATAAAGGCACGAACTTAGATAATTCCGGGATAAAGGTAAACAGTGTGTTTGTGAGACATAAACGGAAGTTTATAAAGAATATATTTGAAAGCCATGAGCGATGCGAGGCGAGTTTATTTAAACAGAGCTCGATCGTGCGACAAGGCAGAGAGAATCGCAGCATGTAGACTGTGTGTTATATATTGGGACGTAGAAACTGGACAGATCTGCCGAAATTTAACGATATATAATGAGGCCACTACTCTTGCCGATGTCCCTATAGAAACAAAACTAATAAAGGTTACGTCACTTAGATTTGACAACAAACTGATCGGTCGTGGCCAGAAACCGTCTATCGTCTTTAAGGGGAGGTAACTCATTTAATATGATCAAGAAAGCTACATATGAGTATAAACATGTCAATGTATTTGTACCAACAGTACATACCAGTAAAACTTGTGAAAAGTTGACAGGGAAATCACTACCGAATAAACTTGTTCATGTTAATCTATACGTTTGAAGTAATCAAGAAAGAAAGAAAAATGTTATAGGAGGAAAAGTCGGCGTTTCATATATAAATCAGAAGCACCCAGTTCCCTTTGATGGTAGCCGTAATATAAATGATATATCCTCCCCCGTCATTACCCCACATACACACGTTGTAAAGTCCCTCCCCTGACATATATTCCAAATGTCAAGGTGTAATTCACTATAGGTGTGCGACGAAGCCACCTCTTTCCTGTCTGTACTTTAGGACGGTAAGGTACGCACTTTTAGAACGTTGTATATGTATAACACACCATTATGGATGGGGCTGTTACTATTATCACTAATGATTATTTTCATAATGAAAACCATGAAAAAACAATGTAACACCTATATCTTAATAGATATTGTAAATACAACTTTACCATGACTACCACAACAATGGTTGGTATTTACGTGTTCTATGATTAATTACCTCCCCTGTGTTGGAGACCAGGAAGTGGGCGTTAACGGTGACTACACGTGGGAGGTTAACGCCCATTTATATCGCCTTTTGGCCCACACGCATCATGTGTTTAATGATAGGTTAATCATTTTATCACATTTGACAGAAAATAAAACAAAAACAATATATACTGTACATGTTTCTTTTTATAAAACTATAGTCCTGAACTTACTTGTATATTGATCTCTATTGTATCTGTCATTTGTATAACGATACGATAAGGCTTTCATATGTTACAATAACTTAATCGCCTAACGTAATACAATATACACTGTACCAATGTTTCTTATATATAAAACAATAGGAGGAGGAGGCGTTGATATGCTACAACAATTTGTGTCAAATCCTAGCCTTATAATTACAAAAGGAAAGAGCATAGATACATTACAATGACCTTTGTCAAGTGGAAATTTTGATAAGCATTTATGTATCTTTTTATTTAATATGTTTATCAAGCATGTTTTACAATAAATCATAAAGCATGACTTGTACGTAATTACATTACATATGTAACAGTATGTACAGAATGAAAAAGCATATGTTATCTCCAGAACAGCACGACGACAGACTGTAAATACAACTTTAAATAATAACTCTGTTCGTCTAGTCTAGTGTAACAAATTAGTGAGACAATGTATACAAGTCTTTACATGTAAGTACCTCATGGATCTACAAATTTAATAAAAAAAATAAATAAACAGGCGGCCAATAAGTCTACAGAAAGCTAGTCAGTAAAAAACATTCGGACACATAATTGAATTCTTTGATAGACGTATCCGGTGAAGAAACTCCGGTATCGCGGAAGATGGAAGCCTGCTGGCTGGGTGAACTTTAAAACAGGTGTATATCCCTAACCGTAAGTCTGTATCTCACGTCCAGGGTAGATACAGACACTCCGGCCATTTTGTGAGGGACACAGGGTAGTAAAAACCTGCATTGACTGCAGTAAACCTGCCATACCAGATAGTCTGAAAACAATCCGCGCGGAACAACCATACGGCGTCATGCTGGTCAGATAGCTGGGGTTTCTGTGGTCAATAAATAACGTGTTCTTTAACGGTCACCGAACTGAAAGACCAGATGTGATGGATTATTCAAAAGTGTACTTCCGGTCACCGGGTGGTCAGTTTGGATGTTTGTACCAGATGACCAATCTGTGATGGCGTTTATATGCACGTGTGCTAGTCTAATGTCATACTGTGCCAACAAAACAAGGTACAATTGGATATGTTCCGGATAATGCGCGGATTGATACATTAAACCGCCCAAAGGGAAAGGTTCTATCAGCGAAACATGAACCAGGAGGACACACTATTGGTTTATGAAAACCGCCCGGTACCCGTGTTACCTATACGTAACACTAGCAGGAGGTCGACAACCTCTGATATTCCTGTTTTGTCTGTTTGTAATCAACAGATCGCACATACAACGTCATCAACGTAGACTTCATATATTGTCTGTGAGAAGTATATAGAAAAAATCCTCCCAAGACACTGGCAAGAGGAAAAGTCTCTGGCTTGAATTATTTAACTTGTCAAGATAGGGAAGTCATTTTGAATCTTAAAAATAAGGGGGATTGATGTTGCGTTGAAAACATAGAATATTTATGTGTTTTTCTTGAACTTTTTAATATTATTGAATTAGAAACCGAAATACTGGCGTGCTACACAAGAAAAAGGATGCAAATCTAATACCAAGAGTATTGAAGTTCTAACCAAACACTTTAATATACATGTATATATAAATGTCCGTATATATATTTAAAAAAGAGGGATTTTGCAAATCTCAATGTTATTAGGTAGATACACGAGACCCGAGACCACTACATCCTCTTGGTGTATATGTCCTCTGAGGTTAAAGAATGGTTAGAGTTAAGATATTTGATTGGGAAAAAAGAAACTAAAAAAGTACGAATAACATATCGTAGATGCCTACCTAAATCGCTCTCCTACATCCTCGTATAAAGTAGAAATATGATATTAGGCACCAACATTTAGAGTTCATGATAAGAAACAGTTTTCTACTTATAATTGCGATGGTGACCTTGACCTTTGTTATGACTGATCTACCGGTGCTGGACTAATTGGGGCCTTGGGGTACACACATTCCTGTTGAATCTCCGATTGAAATCCTCGTATAAATACGAATATTAGAGGTGATGACAGGCGTGTTGAGGTTAACGCAAACTTGACCTTTACTGAATATGTTAATCTTTAAACCATATTAAACTCCGTATAGACACCAAGTTTCAATGTATAAATGCCAAAGGTTACAAACCCGTCCAAGAAGTGACGATATTCACTTAATTCCAATTAACTATATAAGTCACACACCCGCGTCTTCTGCTTTTATCACTTTCCACATCGGACTATCACTTCCTGGTCAACACAATACAAATATACGGTACTAATTTCTATATTATCCTTGTATCCGCAACAATACCAATCCACTGCACAGGGAAAGAAAACTTAGAGAACATTAGAAATTTACATTGACCTTATATTTTTGAATCCCTCTAATCTAAATGATAGCAATCCTCTACCCCAGGGAAAGCATCCAAAGACTTTCGGACTTTCCACCTGAAAATAGGCATCTTCATCATACAATGTATAATTGCTTCTCAAAATAATACGCTCCCCTACCCCCGGGCGCCATTCACTAGACGCTGTTTACAACTGGACACTACAGAGTAACCTATTCAATACAACTAAACCAAATGTCGGTAATAGTCATCCGTCACCAATTTGGATGCCCCACCCCCGGGACTTACCTTGACTGGGCACTGTAGACGTATCCCTCCGTTTCCTCACAGTAGAGACAGATGATATCGCCGATACACAGATACTCCCCCATCCCCGGCTTCTCCTGGGTGTATCCGTGTAGCTGGAAAAATCAGAACATACCTCAGGTGCGAAATTCACAGGTGTGTCAAAGATATTTGTATATATATATATATAACCTCCTTTGGCTTTATCACTGTATATCATCCAAGCAATATCTGATTGAAGTACGATTCCAAGTTCAGAATACAATGACTATTTTACACTGTCACGCATCAAGGTACACAACTTTGTTTGGCGTGTTCATTGATGCTTCACCTGTCCGCCTTTATACATAATAAACTAATGTAACAATCGTATCCCTATCACACACTTCCACACTTCGACGCAATTAATCACCAGAAGTTTATTATCAATATTCCATGTAAATAAAGTACGCTACTAGATAGCCCGTTCAATCGTCAGGTAGGCTCTCGCCTGTAAAATAAGCGCTTTCCAACCTGCAATGATGGATATAGTCTGTGGCATGAAGCAGCTTTGATATCATTGGCGCCACCATAATGCAGAGGTGGCAACTCGCTAATACTGGAGAGGGTAGGCGTGCGCCGTTGTTTGTCATCAAACAACTCCAGTGGGAGGGACGGGGCGTCCTAAGTACTACACAGGGTCGGGCACATATAGAGCATGGGGACTCGCGCTCGGGGACGGCCATGCACACATATAGAGCATTGGGACTCCCGCTCGGGGACGGCCATGTACACAGAGCATGGGGACTCGCGCTTGGGGACGGCCATGTACACAGATAGAGCATTGGGACTCGCGCTCGGGGACGGCCATGTACACAGATAGAGCATGGGGACTCCCGCTCGGGGACGGCCATGTACACAGAGCATGGGGACTCGCGCTCGGGGACGGCCATGTACACAGAGCATGGGGACTCCCGCTCGGGGACGGCCATGTACACAGAGCATGGGGGCTCGCGCTTATTATGTATGGGAGGGGACAAATTAGTTCGTGGGAAATGTAGCGTGGACGGAACAGAGCTGGACCGTTAACGACTGGTCGCAGGTGAGGGGAGAGACATCGTTTATCCAAATTTTACAGAAGGTAAAACTGTTTGGTCCATGTCGGAATTATGTTATATAATTTTTTGTGTAAAATGGAATGGTGATATACAACGGTACGACTTTATGTTAGAACTGCACATCCCTGTCCAAACATAACCGATTCGCTTCCGAATATTTTACCATTTGTACACAATATTTCTTTTCACATATGAAGGGAGGCAACTCCAAGTGGAAATTATCGAATCTGATCTCTCATATGTACAACAGGAATTATATATTGGTTTTTGTTGTTGTTTTTTTAGTTCATGCAGAGGATAAAACTGTCAACACGTTTGTATCCATCGTATGCAAAAGGAAATGTTGCCTTGACACATCTCAAAATCAAGCTGACAAAATCTTTAAATGTGACATTAAAGTAATATACATTGTATGCTATAGTACATGTGTATTTTCTACATTATAATCATACAAATATAATTATAGGCTGCAGATAGTTTTTAAGGAATGATGATAGTTTGCAGGAGAATAAGTATTATTATAACAGGAAATATTTGTGAAGTTTAGACGGCAAAAATCGGTTTCTTTGGGATCGTATTTTCTCTCATTTGTTCTACTACCTGCCCCAAAAAACTGGGTTCGAGCGTAAGACTTTGCCTATCAACAATCGACCTTATAAGGTGTTAAGTTTGACTTTTTCTACAGGGAAACCTTTTCACGTGCATTTAGTGAGATGTCTTTAATGCTGGACGTTCTTATGTTTTCCTGACGGTGACTCCAAACATGTGGCAAACAGTTGTTTTTTGTCACTGCTGACTGCATGTGAATATCGAAAACTGTTTGTCTTATATAGAGAGCGAAGCATTTGGACCTATTCTGCTGATGATTCCTGTCTTTTCTTTAACTTGTCTTCGAAGGCGTATTGTGCGTGAGCAATATTAGGAATGGCTTTGGGAACATTGACTCCGCAACCTGTTCTCGGTGATCAACTCCAGTGGTGATGGGTTTTGTCCTTGGTTTAAGGGTTATGTTTGAGCCGTCCCCGGTTTAATTGATAAGTGGTTGATCTTCTGGCTTTTTTCCAGCTCTTTGAATGTCTCTCAGAATGTCGACGATCGCATTTAATTCGTGCATTATGAAAGTAGGTATACTCTTTGCCTTTACAAGACATGTGATACCAGCATATCCAAGGGATATTCCGGCCGGATATCTCCACTTTGGTTTCAAAACCTATACATGCAGATGTCTAGGTTCCTCGTGGCAATTTTGGTTTCTTGGATGTCCGAATCGGTGTTCAATACACTGTTACATGTAATATCTTTAATATTGTCGATTAGTTCTTTTTCGCCAAAATCTTCGAACGTTTTTAAGCCGTTTTCCGTTACCCAGTTGAACATAATCACATCTACTTTCAGCAGTTTCAGTTTTTGGTTATCTCGAAAATCTTCCGTGACAATGTATTCAAGCTCTTTTGACCTTTTTGAGAGGAGCTTCGTGTATTGGTATACAAAGACCATTTTCTGACTCCTTGGAGTCAACGTAAAGTTCGATAATTAATTTTGGATTTTGAAAAAAGCAAAAGTAAATGTCCTTTACACCATTGTTAAAACATATCCAAACAGTAGAGATGAAACCAAGAAGAAGCGGAAAATAAAATTATCAAAAAAACCCAATCAGTTTGATTTGTTAGGACAGTCTTAAATAATTTAGATTTTTGATAAATTGAAACAATTTCCGTGTGTTTTCTGCATATCTGCAAAATACTGTAAATGTAGACAAATATATAGGTGTCAAAATATTTCGAATTTTAATCAAATTCGGGGAAAGAATCGACATGACAGACGTTACTGGCGGTGCAGTGGGTTGTGATCGAATAAACCAAACAAAAACCGAAAAGGGGAATGTCAAGGGAACAATCGGGAGGGTATCACATGAATTCCATATAACCCACCTAAAGTGGTAATTTAGGGACATTTTGGAAACATTTGACAGATACGGTGTCATTTTCCAGTGAGAATATCGCTTTCATGATAAATTGAATGACTTCTCATAACAGCTTTGTCGCTAAATCGACATAAATAGCTGAATAAATTGCCTAACCCATGTCGATATCACCATTGTCACATACTGCCATCACTAACTTAAGAGCATTGACAACATAATAGGACGCCATAGACAGACGATCGACATAGAAAATGACAAATAAGTTACAGATGCGATGTTACATGTAAGTCTGTAAAAGGCCCACAGAAACGCATGACAAGGTAGTAAAAATATATACCAAGACGACATAAGACATTATAACCGATTTTGAATTGTAAAAAAAGCTACTTACCTTGAAAACAGAAAAAGGTCATATTTAAGTACGGTTAAGTATATTGTGTAGCACGAACCGTGGACTTTCAACACCAGTTACACTCGTCCAACACCAGTTACACTCGTCCAACACCAGTTACACTCGTCCAACACCAGTTACACTCGTCCAATACATATTCCAGTTAGACTCGTACCACCATCAGTTACAAATTTGTATATTCGTTATACCACTAGTTAGAGTCGTCCACTAGCAGTTAGACTCAGTTCGACTTGTTCCACCCCCAGTTAGACTTGTACCACCATCAGTTCGACTCGTACCACCCCCAGTAAGACTCGTACCACCATCAGTTCGACTCGTACCACCATCAGTTATATTCGTTATACCACTAGTTAGAGCGTACCACCACCAGTTAGACTCGTACCACCACCAGTTAGACTCGTACCACCATCAGTTAGACTCGTACCAACACCGCTTAGACTCGTACCAACACCATTTAGACTCGTACCACCACCAGTTAGACTCGTACCACCACCAGTTAGACGCGTACCACCACCGGTAAGACTCGTACCACCACCAGTTAGACTCGTACCACCATCAGTTCGACTTGTTCCACCCCCAGTTAGACTCGTACCACCATCAGTTCGACTCGTCCACTACCAGTTAGACTCGTACCACCATCAGTTAGACTCGTACCACCATCAGTTAGACTCGTACCACCATCAGTTAGACTCGTCCACTTCTAGTTAGACTCGTCCACTACCAGTTAGACTCGTCCACTATATGTTCCAGTTAAACTTGTCCCAACACCAGTTGTATTCGTTCAGTTTCAGGAGAACGAGGAAGGTATAGAGTATGCGTCTTTAAGCAACAGAATGCAGAAAAGGCGCCATTATCAAAGAGGAGGCCATGTCCGATCGTTAAATGTACACGACAGACTCTCCATCTTGTATAGTAGAATTGTTAAAACTACTCAACAACAAAACCGACCCTTCTGAAGATAGAGTATTTTTGTTCTATAGAAAATATCCATGTAACATCCCGCGTGTACTACGGCACACAATCCCTCAATATGCGCAAACATAGATATGTCCCCCTTGGTACAATCAAACAAGCACAATGTACAAAGAGATACACCTCCATTGTCTTAAACGTTAATGTCATTCAAAATTGTAAAAGTGGGTGATGTCAGTTATGAAACTCGCCATATTATACTCATGAATGGTCCCCGTAACGACGCATCCGTTCGTTGCTACTCAGAAAAGATTTTGGGAAAACAGAAGCAATCTATTTGCGCGACATAGCGTCGCCCGTTACCAAGACTGTATCGGTCGTTGAAGCTGAAGATGGCGTCAACAGTCATATGGTGATTGTAACCATATCGTTACCTTGTACGTCGAGGGCTACAAGTACAGTTACTCAAAAGTCCCTTAATCATGTCATCAGTACTGTCGGAGATGCTGACAACTCTATTTTATCGAATTCTTCCTTCACTTTTAACACGTAAAATTATCATCTTATGTGTGTCTGCTGTTCCTGCCGCCTTCATAAACCTGTCGGCACACACCTATACGTCTGCGACTTAGTCAACCTCAGTCATACGTCCATTAGTAAGGCAATCAAATTTGGATTTTATTGGCATAAAAATGTCATTTAAACCGATCGAAATAGTTATATCCAGCTACCGGAACAAGTATCCATTGACGGAAATGATTTGATGTAGGTACTTAATTAATTAATAATTACTGTAATGATAAGGAGTTTTGATGTGCTGAACTGGAATTATCATCTCGTAACTTAACCAAATGAGAACAATATTCCTGATATATTTTCATATGTCCTCTGTCGCATGCATAAAAAACATGTATATATATTTGTCTGAATACACTGTCTCTGTCCTTCTAGCGGAGAATCTAGGTACTGGTGTGGGTAGATTGGCAGCTGTTTCTTACGTCTTGTTCAAAAGGAGTAGCTACATTAATTGTATCTACGGGTAAAGGCCGTAATTAAGGGGTACAGTCTACTGTATACCTTTATAAGCTGGTTGGTTTTCATTTTGAATTTCAGTCTGTTAATTCTTTTTAACGATATGTTTGATAGATATAACATACTCTGAAGGTAAATCCAGTCTAGCATGCTTTCGTTTTCCCCGGAGTAGCTTTTTACATAATATATTCTACAATCTGTTTTTGTGTTCAACAGGGTATACCCGTACATTATCGTTACATGAAAAGTCATTAAAACTGTCTAAAAACAACTTCAACATGACGAATATGTCCATTGATTTATTACAAGCATATAATTATATAAAATATATCAGTCCATTTGTACACCAACAAATATGCGCATATCATAAAGTATCGATGACAACAAGATATAGGACAGTCTCACAAGTCGAAGACTTACAACGACTGGAACAACAGTGCGACTAGAACGAATATATCATACCCTGCCTCACTGCGTACCGGCACGACTATATAAAAAAAAATTCTCGTCGTCAGAAAGCTACGATATCGCAGCTACAGTGCGACAGGAGCTTGTATGTAATACCTTAAGGCTAAACGTTACTCAATCGATTCTGTACTCCTGATGAACAAATACCAACTTTTATGTACGCAAGTCGTCCAGAGGAAGCCATCAGTCTATACGCCGGGTCGATATACAGCAGAGCCGAGAAAACAGCCACGGCTGCTGTCACTAGAATTAGATGACATCTCAATTTCTTCCGCTTGGCTGATCTGATAGGCCGGAAAAATGGCTCGGCACATCGTTCAATATGTTGTTGACTGTAGCCAGATTCCGTACAAAATCGGTGCAGCAGGCGAATTTCCTTATCCAAGTAAGCCAGTTTGTCCTCTAAGGACATATCATTGGTTTGACCGGTGTCGTCGGTGACAGATTTTGCAGTGGTAGAGGCCATTGCAGAGTTTCAGTGGTTTCACTCCGTCCTTCCGTGATTGATGAAGATGAAGTGGAAGTAGAAATAGCGCCCTCTACTCTACTAGACAGTTGTCATGTACGAAGAAGGATAACTCTGTTTCTATTTCGAGCACAGTAGTACACGGACTAGATTAATTTTATTCCATTAATTTTATTTTCCTTTCCAGAGCACACCATCAAAATTCAACTCCCATTGGAACTATCACTCAGGTGTTGTTGTTTTTTTGCAAATTACCTACCACCTTTCTATTAAATAAAATAATAAATGTTCTCAGTATGCAGTCAGTCCTAATTTTATTTCTTGCTCGAGCGGTTGAATTAGAAATTCTTCATAGTGCTGTAGTTAAAGTATTTCTTTGGTCGTGATCAGTTGTTAAGAAGAGACTCGATCTCATTTCTCCTATCCATGGCGTTCATGTCATCTAAATTATAGCGGGTAAAAATGATTCCCAAAACTTTACAGGCCCATTGGACCAATTTATAATGCGTCACACAGCTTCCCCCAGAGTTTGCTTTGTTCCAGTTCCAATCCACATCACATTAGGTTTTTTTTCAATGTTAGGTTTAATACCATATTGGCATATTGATAAGTAAATTTAGGTCGGGTAGAAAGAGCTTTCATAACCAACCAATAAAAAATCAGCGGCATTGTCTGCAAACTATGTAACTTTCTTGCTTATTTTTTATACCCTTCATAAATATCCTTATTTTCCCTGACCATAATAGCCAATATATGTATTTCAACACACAACAGAGATATATACATGTATATATATATGTGGTGATAAGGGGTCACCCTGTCTACAGCCATTACCGATGTTGAAGAAGTCCGAAAAGAAACCATTTTGTATTGCACAAAATAAAGTTACATAATATTATCATTGTTGAGGATTCCCGGACATTTTGGTAAGCTTTGTCCGAAATATATTAAAGAATTTTAGTGGGGTTCATGAGACACAAGACTCTGGTGTTTTCCCCTCTAAATCTGCCCTGTATAATCCCAGTTTGGTTTTCAAGAATTATTGAGCTCAAAGCAGGTTGCTATGACAGTAATTAGAAAGATATACAAATATTATGTATTGTATATTACCAGAAATACATACAGTTTAAACTAATTAGAAAGATGTATTCAACAGTGAAACGAGTCTTCAATCAAAACTCGAAACTGCATGGTTCATTTAATTCTTCCGAATTCAAACACAGAAGTTGATTTGCCCCAAAGATACCTTTGGGGAAACACAACTGCCAAGGTAGCTAGATAACAAATCGCTTAACCTAAATACATTTAGTGAGTGGGCTGGGTATAATTCACTTAGACTTCATTTTTGAAAATCTCTGAAACGACGATCGATAAAAAGGCTCTCAACAAACATTTCCTCAATTTGGGAACAACTTGAAATGTTAACTTATCACTTACTCATCCGGCAACCTACCTAATCGAAAGTCACCTGTTAATATTGTGGTCATTTAATAATGCAATCAATTTTTCGCCGAAACATGAAAACGCCGAATAACGCAGCGAGAGCAACGCTTTTTCGGTGTGGGCGTAAGATCGGGAAAATTGATAAAATATTGACGTTCAGGCACGTAGCTGTGAGGATGGACATCTTAGGAGAGGCTTAGTTCAACGTCAATCCTCACTAATTTGTCACTTTTCTTTTCCATGGTAGCAAAAGAAAGAGTATGCCGCATAAACTTGCTTATGGAGTAAGCTTCTGTTATATCGCGAAAGTTTTGCATTATGTCGCTATTTTTTTCTTCTACAAAACCAGAGACGTATGTATTGTAATATACTACGTCTCTGACAAAGCTGAGTTAGCTCAATAGGCTTTCGTAGTTTAATGTGGTCACAAAAACTGTTGGAGTACATAAACTTAAATGCAGTGCATGTAGTTTCAAATGTATAGCAGCCCGGCGCTTTTTAACAATTTACATTCAAATGAAATTTTCACCCTCTACAGTCAAATTAAATTTCTTTCCTAGCCAATCGCCTTTAGTCAGTGGTCCGTCATCTAACCACCCTTAAAACTTTATTGTTATTTCTCTTTCTAAAATATATGTAGCGTCCCCTTGGTATTTTGCTCGCCTATTGGGAGAATATAGGGCTAATGTAGTCATCCGGCGTCCCACCTTCTTAGGTTAAAGTTTTTTTCCATGCAGTTTTGGATCATCACACTCAATACACAGTTGTCTATTATGAGTATAAACCATTTATATCGAGTGTAAGCAATGTGCTGGACCATATTTTCATATTTTAGGGGCCAAAAACAGCTTAATCGGACTTAGTTAAATTTGAGGTTAAAGTTTTTGGGCAACTTTAAGTGTAGTGTTGGATCACCACCATCAATAGGCTGTTGCCTATTATAAAGTTGGAGTATTTATATGGAGTGTAAGCAATTATCTGAATTGTATTTTCATTATTTTAGGACCAAAACTGGTTAGTTTGACTTGGTTAAAGTTTTTGGGCAAGTTTTTTTGTGCAGTGTTGGATCGGTCACCACGATC
>JAUMHH010188329.1:0-14341 GCA_032359455.1 Chlamys rubida
TATAACACCACACACATTACATCAACAGTATAACACCACACACATTACACCAACAGTATAACACCACACACATTACACCAACAGTATAACACCACACACATTACATCAACAGTATAACACCACACACATTACATCAACAGTATAACACCACACACATTGCACCAACAGTATAACACCACACACATTACACCAACAGTATAACACCACACACATTACATCAACAGGGTGTGTAGAACACCGCGAACAGTGCAGCGGAATAAAGGCAACCGTTTACATCAGTGATTTTTCAAAATCGCTACCAGCGTATACATATTTACTTCCTTAACCTTTGCTGCACTATAAAGCTGTATTTGTTGTTTGAATATCGACAGCTATTCCAATTATTGTAATAACTGTTCATTATTGTTATTCCAATAATTCCAAGTTATTCTCGACTTTACGTAAACGTACAGATCTTTCCTTGTTTTCATATCGACCCATCTCGATATATTGATTATGTGCTGACAATCTTATATTTGCAAGTACTATTCGATTTTACTTGGGAAATTATGGTGGAAACTTGAAACTTGAATTATATGTCTGTACATATGGCACTTAGACGTAGTCTTCAAAATGTTAAATAACTCTTAGCGAGTACAATGTAACATTCGTTGCGTAATCAAAGGTAAACAACGTGAAGAATGAATCTGTAAAGCTCAACGAAATGAAGAAATGGAGACCAGACACAATCAGAAAAATATGTGGGGTTTTTACCCGAGTTTTCCCTTACACAATTAAACTCTAACCTCCATATTTTCGGTATTGCGTCTTCATGTTCGTTTTATGTCAGGGAAGTCTAGAGTTAGAATGATAAGTCAGAATTCGATCTACTAGTATGTTTTTAATCCAAAATGACAACCAAACAGTGCACTCATCATTATTTCGTATTCTAAATACCTCTGTAAAAAGTTATCAATCTTAAGTTTTTAAAAATTGCATAATTGCATAATTTTGGCCTGGTTACTGTCGATAAACTGTATCAGATTAGTTTAGCGGTGTATTCATCTGATCATCCGAACTCACAATTCACTTTCTGGAGTAAACAATCATCTACGTCAATGAAGAAAAAAACATTGTTTTTTTAACGCAAGAGTTTCTTCTGGAATAGACGGCCAGTAGTGACATGTTGGTGATTAACACTGTGTCAACTTGTTTGTCTCGCCGAAGCGACACCGGAATCTATCAAAACAGTTGCACTACAATAAAGAAAAACACCAAACATACTATAAACGATCTTGACTTAGCGCACTCAAATTTTAACTCTTTATTTTTCAACGGATTAGCGAATTAATGAAGTGGCGCGCCCACAAAATATGCAATAGATAACAATTAACAGGAGCTCCAATCGGCGCAGTCATCATTTAGCGCAATATCTACCGCTAATGTGAACGTTTGTATATATTTATATATCGCTGAATGGGAAAGTCGGAGTAGTATGCAGTGCAACCAAACAAGATAAATAAACAAGATAAAATACTTCAGTTTCTTACGTTTGAAATATTACCAAAGGATTAAGCAACACATCCAGTCCACGAACATTGGGCATTCATATTAAGCATATCACTAACAGGGAAAACAAACAATTAAGTATCCGTAGAGGGAACATTAGGGCAAAGATTTTGGTCATATCTAATAAATGTCAAACGTATTTGAGCATGGTAAGACCCTTGTAGTAATATGGAATACATCCACTCACGTACCATCAACAAACGAAACAATGCAGCAATGCGCAGCAACATATGCTACCCTCAGTCGGCGACGAAACACTTCAAGTACAACAGACATCGCATAGCGACTTGGATAGAAACGTCTAGAAACCCATACAAAAATAAGACAACAACATTCATACAAGATAAAGAACTAATAACTATATTCTTTAAATAGGATTTCACCACATAGAAGGGCCGTCCGATTAACCGTTCAAAAACGCCATTTACGTCTATCCAGCTTAAAATATGCCAGTAAAATGTCCATCTTTTGGTAGATGGTCTCAGTTGTGTTTGGGTGACATATAGTGTGTTTGTGATAGATGTCCATCTTTCGGTAGATGGTCTCAGTTGTGTTTGGGTGACATACATAGTGTTTGTGATTGGTCTGGCCATCTTATATGAATAACATGTATATGGTGTATATGATAGAGTTAACCCACAGGTTGACAGGAAAACTAGTTACAGGACGTTTGTTCGTAATTATCCTGTCAAGGGTACTACTAGACGTTAAGAGGATGAGAAAAACACTCGATGAAAAAGTCATTACCTCATTATGGTATATATAGAATGATGATGAAGCTCTTGAAGGAAGAAAATTGACTCCAACCTATTTTTCTGGGGGCAAAATAACACTCTTTGTGAGTGTATTGTCGCTGAAAAAAAATTCACCTTAAAATAATAATAATAATAGTAAAACCTTTCATTTTTTCCAGAATGACACATAATTTAGACAAGTCTAAACATAAATATCCTTTTTCTCCGAAAGTACACGCCAATTCGGTGCTCCAAGGCTTCCCCAACCTTTATGACATGAATATTCATGAGACTGACGTTAGGCTCGCGCAAACACTTTAAGACTCGTTTGCTGGATTTTTCTGTTAGTTGCGCGTTTTCAGGACGGAATTTAATTAACTTTGGTTTTCAAATTTGAACTATTATTGTGCATTCAACTAACTCTTAAACATTTGAGGTTGAGGAAATATCGATCAGGACAATGGTTTGACATAAACTTACCTATAAATCTGATGAGTCTTCTGACAACTTGCGGAACCTTCATACCATTGCAAGACAACCAGATTGGTTTTTGCCTCTCGTCAGTAAAGGCCCAAACACCAATTTCACCTACAAGTACCTGCAAAATAATTAATAATAATAATAATTCGAAGTTCTTATATACCACTTTATCACAACCTAGTTTGTAGGTCTTCTCAACGCGGTTCACAAATTTAATATTATCCGTGGTTGTAGGGCATTTGCAACCAGTCAATACCTTTCTCAACTCACTGGGGAGCATACAGCCAGTGCTGCCATTTCGGCGCTCACAGCTAGCATTCAAAATTTCTAGTATTGCCCAACAATGTACTCGTTTACAGCTGAGTAGACTGGAACAAGGGGAGTAAAGTATCTTGTTTAAGGATACAACACAGCGCCGTGACGGGATTCGAGCCCGCAACCCTTCGGTCACAAGCCCGGCGTCCTACTACTAGACTATACCGTGTCTACAAAACATGTATGCAATGATACATCTGTAAAGGCCCACAACTAATGTGTTTCACGGTTCCTTAACTAATCAAAAACTTGTTTATATCCAATATCACTTGTTTGCAATAACGCCAACGCTCAAATCTTAATTTCAACGTGTTTAATATTTCGGAATAAAAAACCTCGTAAGATCCATTCCTTGTCTGCAATTCGATGATTGTTTGCATCAGACAATTATTACTCAAACTAGTGTATCGTAGGACTAAAACTTCAAACTCACAACAGTCAACTGTTAGTATAGCACCTAATGAGTTTATATTTACATATATTAAATATCCCTACTACACGGTCAGCTCATCAACTGATTACAATGACAATAGTCTTTCTATAAGTGTGTTTCACAGAACTAGCTACGAGCAAACTTACAACGAAGGGAGGTACACAGAAGCTCAGGGCATAGATCGTGGCGTGGGGAACACTGCCCTCGTAGATGAAGGTGGAGAACCCGGACTCGGCGGACCGGACGCTGATTAACGGATCATTGCAGGAGAAGGAAAGTCTAACAATCGGGAACAGTGTCGTCCATCTGGAATGCAAAACTATGCAATTTATCTTCATTTAAACATTCATACATGTTCGATGGGGAATAGGTAAAAGGAAAAAATTGGAGCAGAAACATAAAAAAGAGGGAAAGAAGCTGAAAGCCGACCAGATCATCCTCCTTACTCCATGGATTACGCTCAATTTCGTTCTTAGCACCGCTGGAATATTTCCTAGCAAATTCGAAGGCTCTGTGTACGCCATCTTGTGGACGAGACGAGAAGACTAGTACATCAAAAGAATCTGTCGGCCGCGTAACGGTAAAATTGATTGAATTAGAAGTCGTGTGTCGTACCTATGTAATTCTCAAAGGACAGCTATTGGCTTACGTTTGATCGTGTTTTTTTTACCTGAGACCAATCAAATAGCTAGCCGCGTGCCTTCGATTTTGCTATGACATGTTCCAGGGGTGCAGAGAGCGAAAGTGAGTATAACCCCTGGAGTGTCGAGAATGCATCCAGATATTCTGGTGGAGTATCAGCCATTTTTGACCGTAAACTGAGCCAGTTAGACAAAGGAAAGTGTGTGGAACATCCCAGCGACCTGAGATACCATAGACATTTATATGATAATGATAGACACTGGAATTATGGATCTATTTCATTTGACAACCGTAACATTTCTTACGCGTAGATTTAACCCTATCTGGTTGGAAACCTTGGCTAGATAATGTTGCAATAGGAAATACATTTTCAAAAATCATATAATTAGTACATACTTCATTGTGACGAATGAAAAGCAGAGCAGTTTGATATGTTACTACTTAGGAAATGAAAGTTAAATCAATGTCGTCACGTTTACCATAAATAGTTCATAAAAATATATCAAGAAAATACAACAAAACTGCTGGAAACAATTTTGTAATAACATCATCTTTGAGAGAGATGGTACAGTATTTTATTTACTTAAAATATAATTTATATCCGCTGCATTTTTAACAAATATTTCATTTGATAATGGACTTTTAGATAAACAATCAACTGTCTTCTGGGTCAACGTGTCAATCGTAGCCCCTCTTTAAATAATATATATAAAATGTTAATATCTATTTGATGATACTTGACAAAGTTATTATATCTCCAGCTGCTACGTAACGCACTTCACCATAACTCTGGTTTTTCGTTGTAAACACATATTTGTTTTATTAATTCAGCTGTTCTAGTAGAAAAACAGCTTAATTTAAAATATGCTGTCTCTTGACCTCCCAACTGCCTACTTCAGTCTGCGCCAACATCTAACACGCCGCAAATGATTGTATTGTCGTGTGCTTATTCGCCTACTCTATTTTGACAGACATAAAATTGACAACACTAAAATTTTCCTATTTCTCAAATATATAAATCAATATTATCAGCAGTCATATTAATTTCGGTTAAAGTCAGGATATCCCTCCTTCACCGTGCCACTAAATTTAGCAGAAGGAATTCAGCCACAGACGCAGAAAAATACATAACATCAGTTTTGTTATATTATAGAATTGCATATTGATACACTTTTGTTATATTATAGAATTGCATATTGATACACTTTTGTTATATTATAGCATTGCATATTGATACACTTTTGTTATATTAGTCATGTAAGCTCATTCTCTCTCGCGTTGGATATATTCTGTTGACCAACAGACAATATTTAATGGTTTTCCGTTAAAAAGCATGTCAATTTCACGAGTATGCATAATTTCGATATTTTTACGAGTGCAAAGCAAGAAGAAAAAAATCGGTATATAATAATAATAATAATAATAATAATATACAGCATTTGATATAGCGCCTTATCTAGCTAACATAACATAGATAATTATACAAGTAATACAATTAGCATATACTTTGATAAATACAATTTTTGAGGAAGTCGCAGGAGCTGCCCTATCAGGCGCTAACTGCTAGTCCTATGCCACCTGGCTAATATATCCCTATTTGTGTATGCCTGCGTGTGTGCTGGAGATGTAATGTGTTCTGTTTGTAGTGGGACCGTGTTTCCAACGGCATCATTTATAGTGCCACCTCATTTGAATGCTCGGTGGGCAGGAGAAAAACACTTTCTCTTAATATACCATGCGTACGACGACTTCGGGAAACGAACTATGGCCGCCTGCGTTGAAGGCCGGAGTGTTAACCACTCGACCAATCCGCCCATATATATAGTATTCAACTGGAAAATCATTAAATTTTCCATGTATCATAATATTAAAGTAACGCGACGCAGTTATTGCTACATAAAAAAAATGCAAATTTGACACCAGGTCCTTTAATGACGTCATACTTGACCACAAGTCAGAGCGCCACTCCATTCGTAATGGGTTTCTTATTGCGATTGTGTTTGCTTCTATTATCTGGTCAAATTAAAAAAAAAAGTGTAGTTATTTAAATACAATCATGTATGATGCAAAGGTGAACCAAAACATCACTTCTGACGTCGCTTCATCTTAACTTGAATCTGAAAATTTACGGAGTAGATTAAAAATACCGTTCTGATTGGACAATACTGCAAGTAATATAGCACACATTTCGGATATCTTGTGAAAATATAGGTTTTTATCAAATACATGGTTCCTGGTGTTTAAAGTGTAACAAATACGGATACCGTAGGAATTAACTATTAGTTTTTATGCCGTGGCATAAACAAATGGTATAAGGTGGGGACATTTGGCAAGTTGCATCCTGGGATTAAGGGCTTCAACTTTTGTTCAACTTGGTGTCCTTGTTTGACTTTCAAGACTACGGGAATCAATTGTTTCTAAGTCTATTTACATGTTTTTTAATGACTTTGAGTCAAGAAACTGATGTTTTGCCTGTAGTCTTATTTAGTCAACTTTTCAAGGTTTCAAGGTTTCTAATTGTGAATTTAAAACCAGGTGCGCGATGCAGGTCCATTGGGCCTCTTGTTGAAGATAGTCTGCGGCCTCAATTACCAAAAAGGCCGTCATGCATTGGAAAGCACTGAAAGTGGACCTAGTGTTTAGAGATCACATCCCGGAGGCGCTTCGTGCCGCTTAGGTTTTGAAAAAAATATGCCTTTTTGGTCATTAACGAAATGGTGTCCAAAAAGCCGATAAATACTTTATCCAATACTGTTTGGATGTGAGCGATTTCGTGTAGAGAGTTGGTGCCATGAACATAACAACAAGTCTTATTATTCAGTACGTGTGATGATTGACTCTTGATATGAGGTGAACTTCAGACTGTTTTTCACAGTATTTCAGAATTCACAGCTGGAATGAAACAACATGTATATGTCGACAATTGAGTGTCTCGTGATTATCACATACAAGATTGTAAGTGACCTCGAAATCAATACTAGGCCTACTAATGAAGTCACGTTTTCCTTCTGTACATGATTATACTCAGCTAGTACAGACGAACCAGAAGATGGAACACGTGCATTTTTGAAACGTTTTACCAAAACACAAATAATGATTTGCTCTTAATAAACATTGATTGACATAATATATCGCAATGAGGTCAGCTTAGTTACGTATTAAGTTATGTGTGTTTATATGTCGGTTCGAACAGTATGTGTGCTTATCTGTGGTTGTTACCTAATTTATGGAACTGAAAATGCTTCATAAGTCTATCTGTTAGCTTATCTCTAGTTCTTACCTTATGTATTAAACTGACAATGCTTTTTAAGTTTATCTGTCAGCTTATCTCTAGTTCTTACCTTATGTATGGAACTGAAAATGCTCCATAAGTCTATCTGTTAGCTTATCTCTAGTTCTTACCTTATGTATGGAACTGACAATACTGTATAAGTTTATCTGTTAGCTTATCTCTAGTTCTTACCTTATGTATGAACTGACAATGCTTTTTAAGTTTATCAGTAATTCCTACCTTGTAAATGGTACTGAAAATGCTTTATAAGTTTATCTGTTAGCGTATCTCTAGTTCTTACCTTATGTATGAAACTGACAATGCTTTATAATTGTATCCGTAGTTCTTATCTTATATATGAAACTGACAATGCTTTATAAGTTTATCTGTCAGCTTATCTCTAGTTCTTACCTTATGTATGAAACTGACAATGCTTTATTAGTTAATAAGTAGTTCTTACCTTATGTATGGAACTGACAATGCTTTGTTAGCTTATTTAGAGGTCTTACCATATATGTACATGTATTGTACTAACAATGCGTTGATGTATGACATGGTTCGTATGATACTTTAATTATGTTACAATCCTTTTTTGTTGATACGTTATGTTGTTTTTAACCAGGATTATTCTAAATGAGCTTTTTGGCTTTGTATTAACTTCTTTTCCTTATCGGTTCTTTCTTCCAATCAGACGACAGAAACAAATCGTCCTTGTGCATTGATCTTATTGTCATGATTGCCGTCTTCTTTGTGGCAGCTAATGCGGACATCATTATAGTGCTAGGTAGATATTTAATTACATCTGCAACAATTATCACGAAGCTTTCACGATTCAATACATGTGATTGGTGACCTTCATATCTTCCTGGATTTAGCGAGAGTCATCGTAAAGGCCAACTAATATGATGCTTAACCTGCTAACCATTCGTTGTGTCCTCGATTATGTTCTTGCCTTTTTTACAATCGAATTTCCGTTCCCACTTTTACGTTGTGTGTAGACGTGTATGCGCTCCCCCACCCAGCAGCCCTTACTTGTCAGATGCTGTCTAAACATTTTCTTACGGTTGGTAAGTATGGATAATGAAAAGATTCTTATAGCACAACCAATAAGTGTTTATATGTGACGTATCGATGACTAGTACGGTATGTACTCTGTCACCTTCATCAGACAAATGACCAGTGAAGCGTAGGTACACAAAGGTGTAAAATGTGTACGAGTTGTTCACAATCGATGTCGATTCAGCTACGCTGTAAGCGTATGAACCATTAATTGTTTTATATGTACCGACATCGATTTGTGGACAACTCGTACACATTTTACACCTTTGCGTGCTAGTCGTCGAAACGTCAAATAGAATCACGTATTGGTTGTGTTACAAGAATCTTTTCATAATTGTCAGATTATTCATTGTTCTGACAATGCTTTGTTGATTAAATAATTATAATTGTGATATTGGTACTTAAGTGTACAAAACAATACAACAGCAAAAGTATTCGAAAATATATACCTGTACTTCAATCTTGTAAAGGCTTTGTGTATGGCTTAGATATGTAGAACACGTTTTTACGTCTTTAAGCCCTACGACTCTATTAATAACAAACATAAAAAGTGATAATAAACATTACTTTGACATATCTCCCTGTTGTAACCTACAGTTAACCTAACACTATACGCGGGTTGAATCGTTTGACATGAAAATCATGCAAAACTAATAAAACAGCTACCTAGAAAAGACGCAAAGGGTCTGTAAGGCTCACCTGATATACATTTTATTTATTGTAAACCCAGAGGAATACTTTCCCAAATCAATTTAAGTGACTGAGTCTTGCACTCATGCTGAATATGCAGTAATCAAAGGTCTTATCGGCCAATTTCGAATTGATAAAAAATATAAAGCAACGCTTTTTCAAGAACATCTTAAGGCAAACATCTGGAACAGCATATTGGGGAATCAGGTAACCGTGTCCTAGTTTATCAGAGGCCATGTAGCTATCAAAGACATCAAGTTAACCTTTTAACCACTGTAGATCATAATGGACACATCCAGATCAATGCACGGTAGAGTGAATTAAAGTTACATAGGGGTGAAAGGGTAAATCAGAAAATGTACTAGTTGAAAACCATAAAAGGTAATCAAGTGTAGTTAAAACCGAAATAGTCAAGTAAAGAAGAGATTTACTGACGTCGCTGATCACTGTACAGCCCCGCCCACGAGCGGTCTGTTCGTTTATGGGGAACAACTGGTACGTCTGTTTTCAGATGTTACATTTTCGGGTATAAACCATGGCGGACCTGCACTAGTGTATACACACCTTGCAAGGCTTTGTCAAGACTCGCCTGAATGCAGCATGATCAGATCTCTATGTCCGACTTGTTTCATTAATGAACAACTCTGGTCCAACCGGTTCAACCGTTTGCATCGCGATAAACGAAAGCGGTCCAACATTTCTGGCATGTCAGCTGATACAGGATACATACAATATGAACCAAAACCATGACAGAATACTGCACTTATATTAGATAATAGTAACGTCAACATCAACCTAACGAATACCAACCTGACAAAATTCTGCATTTCTTTTAGACAGGAATAACGTCTTCATTAACATAATGAATAATAATTCAACAGAATAGGTCAAGCAACTATGTGAAGCAAAGATAACGTCCACATCACAGCCCAATACAATAAGTCATGACACATGGTTTGAAACATGTACATGCAATGTAAATTTTGCATTTCCATGTATACGAGTATGCGTAATCTTCAGTTGACAATGCGCGCAAACAACAAGTCTTCAAAAAAGATACAATGCTTCTGAAATCAAGGACGACACCGACCTCAAACGTTCTATCGATCAATCGACGAGCCAGATGCAGTGAGTGACACGCTGAACACCCGTTCGGTTTGTGGGCGTGTTCTTTTTGAACTCGGCTTGTTGACGCCGTGACGATTTTTATTGTACTACAACACTGTTAGATATAGTATAGGTCAACACTGATGAAGGTTTTGGCCGAGGTTTATGGTTACCATCATCACCTCATCATAAAATATCCTGTTTTTAGCGATATGGATGTCAGCGTTAAGCTCGATTTTGTGCCTCGTTGTTTCATTTTAAGACGTGACATTACTTGGATTTGACCACAGGGGCATGGATCGCTTTACTTGTAATATTAAAAAAATGGGTCTACTCTATTAATTTTTAAGTGACCCTGTGGATTTGACCTAGAAGCAGAAGACACCCACCTTTCTGTTTCCGTATAAATATTTTTTTTTCATATTCCTCCTAGTTTTTAGTTATTTTGACTTTAAATTAAACGCTTCGGTATTCTCTTGTACTTCTTAATATGATGAAATACTGCAATTCTATTGGAAATAGATTACGTCAGCATCGATATTTCCATAACACTAGTTAGAAAAGATTACATCAACATCGATATTTTCATAAAACACAATAGTTATAAATATATTACGTCAACATAAATCTGACGAAATACTACCACACAATCAGAAATAACTGACGTCAGCTAAAAACAATGAAATTGTCAGTAAACAGTCTTAAATTTGACATACGAATGATTACTGTAAAATAATTATTATGTTAATAAATCAATTTTACCTGAGAAAGTATTCCAACACAACCATGAAAACAAGGATTATCAGTTCCAACAAAAAGGTGGCTAAAACGAGGCTGTTTTTTCGCGCCTTTTTCCCAGTGTCTTCCCCTCCGTCTTCCTCTCGTGTTTGATTGATGATGAACGTTTCTATACCATCCTTCCGGTTAGTTTCGTCAACTGCCATTTCTGTGGAGGAATTGATTACAGAAACATTAGAGGCAATATCATTACACAAACAGTCATACAAGACGATATTTATCATCAGACAAGATCCATGTATAATAAACTCCTACAATTAACGTTTTGAATTTCAATGAGAAACAATTTCATGCAGTACAAATAAAAAAGCCACCCCTTCACAGAGCGCTCTAGGTTTGTTTAAAAAAGGGTTCTCCTTTACCTGCTTCACATGGACATTTAGTCTTTTTTTATCATATATATAAAAGGAGTTAAATTACATTTTCTCAGATGAAACAATGAAATATATTTTCTATGTGGGTCTATGCACATGGCTTCTGCGTTATTTTGTTATTTAAAGGATGAAGTAAAGCGATAGTCGCATGAAGATGTGAATATCTAGGTGTCTTTTACTTTCGTATTTGATTGTCACTATTGCAATCAGGTTTGCCTTCCTAACACTCAGGAGAAGAAGTTTTTGAATATCTAGGTTCTTCTCCTCTGTTTCCTACGAGATTTGTAAGGGGACTTCATTACGACAGTATGTTTAGTACTAATACAGGTACATAACGCAGCTCATGTCCGGTATCGTTACTACAGAACCATACGTCCACAGGGAGGGAAGTATTTGTTACATTCAAAGCATGGACATTAGCTTGGTTCAGTGTACTTATTTAAATAAAGAAAACACAAATGAATGTGTCGCATTTTTTCAGAAAATTTTAGTACTTAGCATCACATTATTGCGCAAGGACGTTAGGTAGTTAAAACTATGCTCCACCGAAGAACGCTTTCGCGATATAATGCATTACTAAAATTAACATCTTAGGTATTATGTGAATGAATAGCGGCTATATTTCGTCGAGTCGTGAGAATATAGGTCGAGACAGATTATTCGATAGAAAATGTTTTTCTAACAGTCAAATGAGCGAAAGGAATTTAAATATCAATGTCTTATACTTGAGGATAATTAGTAAAAATTCGTTTCTTCCTCAATGTTTCAGTTCAGACTTAGTTTTAAAGTACAGTTTGTCGTCTTACATTTCTTGTTCATATTTTCAAGTGCAGCTTCCTTCTTATATTCCCAGTCTAGTTTCTTACTTTTCCAGTGTAGTTTATTGTCTTATAGTTTAGTGGACGTGCCCTATTTAACCTTTGAGCCGTCTAGACACACCTAGAGTGTAATGGTTGTAACATCGTAATGTACATGCAACTACCTTTGCCCATGAAGGAATAAATAAATGTCGTACACTCTGGATAGATAGCATTTTTCTAGGAACGCACTAGAGAAAATATTTTTAGAAAAGTCATTTAAAAAGAATTATTACAACACAAGCCACCAGAGGTCGCCGTTTACATGTTTAGTTTCGTATTATTGCTGAAACACCGGTCTAATTATGCAACTTAACAAATTACTTTGACAGACATCTTTTAGCTAATAACGTCGCTAATTGTGATTGCTTACGTCACCAACACTGTCGGCTACAGTGACAATAAAGAATGACCCACACACGTGTTGTATGTATACATCATTGCTGTCAGCTTGTATTTACAAATGTGTTTTGTTGTCTAATTGCATTGCTACCTTCATATGAAGAGCATAATTGATATATTATTTTGTCTCCTTTTATTATTAAAATCTCTCATATCTATATAGCGATATAAAACAGTGCATGGAACTGACCAATTGAAATACTCGATAAAATAAACCAAATCAAAAATAAGTTAAAAAATGTAAGAAAATTATTTTTTGGTTTGTATTTAAAGGAGAAAAAAATACTTTAAAGCGTTAATTTAAAAGGACAAATCGAAATTAAGATGCACCCATAGGGGACTGCCATCATGTTGCCTGTCAAATCCCTGTACGTATGACGGTAACAAAGGATTTAAACGACAGAGAACACGTCTATAATTACAGAAGACAATGACAGCTTTCTGAAAAATCATTCTGACGACTGTAAAATTTGTGAAGTGTAGCTTTTAGCCACTCCGATAGAAACCCCGGGCTACGTAGTAGATTACTCAACAAAGTTTTTCTATCCAGAAAATCCTAAAACAATACGTACAGGAGGGGCGAAGCTACTGTAACATACAAAATATATAACAATTCACAGTCGATAAAAAACAGGAACTACATAAACGCCCAAACAAACTAAAAGAAAGAGTTAACTAATTTACGTAAATGCTTTAGCGATAGTTTTTTCTTGTCTTAGTTCCATACAACTAATCTGAACACGAACTACAGAAAGTTGAAAATAAAAGGAGTAATATAAAAAATTACAGGAGAGGTATCATTATTTTAAGTTTAACGCAAGGTGTTTGCTTGTCTTAGCTCAACAAGAGTAACACCGACCCCTAACTACAGAAACTCCAAACCAAGAAAGGACTAAAGTGTTAGATGTTTGCAATACTCATTGCCCATGTTCCAAAGTTCCAAAGATGGAACTCCGTTTAAATGACAAAATCGACAAAGTCCAACGTACATTGTCTGTACTTTCTGTAATGGTCAACCAATTAGAGCACGAACTGGGAAATGTGAAAGTCAAAAACAGTGAGCTCGACAATTAAATAGGATCCAGGACATTAGCGCTCAATCACTGAGCGATATTTTTGATTCGGTAAAGAGCCAAGTTGACGCAAACACGGCTTCTGTGGGTGACGTCCACAAACAACAACACTGCCGCTCAGTTATCAACCTTGAAAAAGGACATAGACGCTCTGACAAGGGAGAAAGCGAAAATTAACGAAGACATTCTCGACCTTCGTTGCCGTTCTATGAAAAACAATTTGATTTTCAGCGGTTTGCGCGGTGAACAAAAGGAGGAAAACACGGAGGCAGTGTTGCGGGATTTTCTTTACGGAGAACTAGGAGTCGAACACCACGCTGAGTTCGGAAACGTTCACCGTTTCGGGAGGGCTAAGCACAGCAAACCGCTAAGTGTGGTGGCACGTTTTGTTTACTACAAAGACCTCCTACATATCAAAAGTCAGGCGTTCAAACTGCGTGGTAGTCCTTATAGTATCAACGAACAATTTTCTGTCGAGATTGAGAACGAACGTCGTAACTTGTACCCGATCAGGAAGCAGGCCAGGGCCAACGGTCACAACACTCTGCTGGTGCGCGA
>JAUMHH010188340.1:0-14341 GCA_032359455.1 Chlamys rubida
TTGATATGTCTCGTAATTTACTTTGCGGTATGTCCTCTCTTCACCGTGCTATGTCTCATAATTTACTTCGCGGTATGTCCCCTCTTCACCGTGCTATGTCTCGTAATTGATTTCGCGGTATGTCCCCTCTTCGCCGTGCTATGTGTCCTTAATGTTACTTTACGGTATATCCCTCTTCATCGTGTAATGTCCCCAAATGTTCTTAGTGGTACGTTTTTTTTCGCAGTGGTACGTCCACTAAGCCTCCTTGTGGTACATCCCCTTTCTCCGCTGTTCGTCCCGTTATTTACCCCGAGGTGCAGGTGAAATAAAACAATAAATACCTCACACTAAGCCATTTTAGGGGCTGCCATTATCTTTATTAGATAATGAAAATGAGAGAACAATGTTAACTAATAATTCGACAGGTATCAACAAACACACACTCACCAGATAAGATAATAGACACAGCATTCTAGTCAATTTTGTTTCAGGATAGTTTTTATGCATTCTTGAAGGTATTTTTTCATATAATACTATCAATCATCTGTTCATGGGATATTTGTTGTAAAGTTTTCATACAAACAAAGAAAAATATGACGTTATGATAGATTATATAGAAAAGTGTACAGTGTCTATGATGTCATTTTCATAATGTTTCTATTGTCATTTAATGCTTAGCTAATTTAAGTAGTATTGATTGAATTTAGATAATGAGGTCAGATATGAAGTAATGTGTAATAGATACCTTTGTTTTATTATCAATAACAGAAGTACGGCATTGTAGAGGTATACATCGATCATCACCGGTGTCCAGTAAATAGGTTTATCTGTGGTATCAATACAGCGGAAAATAATAGCGTCATAATTGAATGAATCACTTTTTTATATTGTTAGTGGGCGATTTGTTGGTCGGGTTTATGTCCCTATTCGACCGTCTGCTACTTGGCTAAACAGTAGCTGCGCACCGTATATTCGTTGTAATTGCGCTGTCACGCTTCGCTGACTTTCCGCTCTACCTGTGTATAATCTATAAATGGAATCGCCCTATGAACCGGTGCATAGATTTCTCGCCCAGGTGAAAAAAAGAATTTCACAGTCTGACATGGAGAATAGTGGACACACAGGGCACAAGTGAGGTTCTAACTTGCCCCGAATCAGTTTGAATATGACAGCAGCATTTTTTCATTATTTTCCATATCTCGGAAACTGTACGTACTTGTGAGTATTGACCCGACAATTTACCTGTGGGAACATTACAAAGGTAGGAAGACCGTCGTTCAGGTAGAACCTATGTATATGTGTGTATATAGAGCTAGGTATTTCTGTTTACACTAGAGCTCAGAAGGAGGAGAGTCTTCCGAAATATGGTCTAGTGTGTTTGAAACCAGATATTTCCAGCCAGTAAGCTATACATGTGGAGCTAAACTCGGATTAATCTTCATCCGTAGCGTGTGTGTATTGTGAATATTACAGGTTTTTGTTGAGATCAGAAATAATGGCGACTGCCTCAGATGACAGGCGTGCGGCGGAGAGGGGGTACCAGAGTCTCTCCTCTCTGTTTCGACCCCTCCCCAACAGTTCCAACGACTGTCACAGATGCAGCAAAAAGGTATACATGCAAGAGAAAGTCGGTCCGGTCCACGATGTAGTATTTCACAAGAATTGTTTCCGATGTGTTGTGTGTGGCCAGTTTCTAAATATCCGGAGTTACTGGTCCAACCCTAGGGATTCGGGAGACAAGGAGGTGTATTGTAATACCCATGCTCCCCGAATAGGGGCACCCAAGATGGGACCCGGGGCCTTAGGAATTAAGAGCGCTGTCGATGCTCAAAAAGGTTATCAGAAAATGTCTAAAAAGTTGAAGCCGGAAGTCCGTGAAGCTGGGACGGTACGCATCCCTAGTTATGGGATGCAGGCTGTCGAGGTACAAAGGGCCGTATCAGTACCCAAGACACAGAGAGTGACCTCGCCTAATCAGGCAGGGCCACAGTTCGGCAAAGACGCCCTCCACATCAAAGGACCAATCGACGCCCAGTTGCTGATGAGGGACAACCACATACTACACGAAAAGCATCACTACCCTCCCAACATTGTAAGTATGATAATAAAGTAAACTGTACCAAGAATGGTAAGGTTTAATTTTTCGAACCACGGACACTTTACGTAGCAAATAACACCAGGGATAGGAAAACCTTTCAAAATACTGCCCCCCCCCCCAAAAAAAAACCCCCACCATATGTACATATATCTATAGTAGATACAATTATAACATAAATCACAGGGAGGACAGCTCTGTTTTCACTTTTGATCTCTTTACTTGTTTCGGTTTTTTGTCTGAACGTCAAGCATTTTGGTGCCTGTACTAGAATGTATACCCCGGTATTATTGTGTACAAGAACATGACACTCTGATAGTATCGACCCTAAAGAGGGTACACAATACAGCTATATGCATATTCAGTTATATACGAATATTCACCATACGTAATGTATATATTTCAGCCAGATTTGAGCCAGAAAGAAGTAAAGTAAACAAACGCCAAAATTGGATAATTACAGAATTAGAATAGTACTTCCAAACCTCTCCAAACGTGCATTGTTATTGCATATGATATGTATCCCGTATACAGCCTCACTTACGTCCGTAAAGTCGGTGGACTGGGGCGTGTCGGCATGAACACGGGTGGATGAACGTTGAATCATCCTACATCGTGTCTATTTATAAGACATTTTGTACTGCTGGCTAGTTGGACGGGTATGCTTTCAGAACATAACCGTTTACGTCGTGTTCAATTTCATAGGTATACAAAGACATTGTAAGGGGTGTACACTCTGTGTCTGAAGGCAAGAGAACCTAAATAGGTGTTTTTGTCCCGTTTAACTATTCAGTGCGATTACTTGGACAATAACTGCTAGAGTCAGTACCCTGTAGCACTGCCTGCGTAATCTGAGGATAATCTGCGGACTATGTATTGTCAGCATCGTAATTTTGCTTATAACGAACAACTAGACTTGAGGGTGTGTTTAAAAAGCGTGTGAATTAGCATTTTAACACCAGTTTACACCGACCTATACACTTGGTGATATTTCATTCAACACCCACGTGAAATCCTATGAGAGTGGTGTATAGTGTATACATGAATTTTACCAAAGCTAAATACCACACACTCACTGTAGGCTGGCTATTCGGAACGGCACCACTTACTATATGTGTCAATATTCTTGAGCTCTTAAACTAATATCCATGAAATTATTGACTTGAGGAAATATCGATCTGCGTAAGAACAACAATACATCTATGAACCGATAAGGTCCATCACCATGTCTGAACAATAATCATGTGAAAATGTCCATGAACCAATGACAACGAATCAGCAGCTTGTTTCGTTGAAGAGTTACAGTAGACGTTTTTAAAAAGTTGCTAGACGCACGCATTAAGACTGAGACAGTGGCCAATGAATCTGTCGCTATTGAGTTCATACGTTATGAAGTGGACTTGTGGGCACATGCTTGAAGCTTTGACCATAGATTAGACATAATCCTGACCAAACTAGCTACATACCTGAACTTATTAAACCTACAATAGACCACTTACTCCCGAATCACTGGGATTTAAAGATAGGTGACCTTGGCCTAGCGGAGTGCATTCTCCCGCTAAATAGACAAGTCGTGTCTATTGCAAACGTGTCGGTCATGTACATTTCAGAATCGCAGTGCGACGGAAAGGAACTGTCGAAGGTTTCATGTTTAAAACTGAAGTTATGACGTAGAACGCATCTTTTGCGTATCTTGTTGTCATGATTTATTCATCCATGTCGGTTATCGATCGTACTCCATGCACACACACACCTACAATAGGCGGGTGGCTTCGCTCATTTGGAGTAAAACAATATCACACGGGGAGAAAGAACTTTAACATGTTCGTATTACGTTTCGTGTGAATATAAACAATAAAAAGCTCAAGTGCGATTGTCTTGCGGTACAATACCAATTATGAGAAACATTTGACAACAAAAATACATGTTTTTCTTGAATCCTAATTATGGAATCTTGTAAAACTGTACATTGGCAATGTATGAACATTGGTACTTTAAACTGTATATTGTCATAGGGATTGTACAGCGGTATTATATACTGAACAGTGGTAAATATACTGAACAGTGGTAATATATATACTGGACGGTGAGAATATATACTGTACAGTGGTAATATATACTGAACAGTGAGAATATATACTGTACAGTGGTAATATATATACTGGACGGTGAGAATATATACTGTACAGTGGTAATATATACTGTACAGTGATAATATATACTGAACAGTGATATATACTGAACAGTGAGAATATATACTGTACAGTGGTAATATATACTGGACGGTGAGAATATATACTGTACAGTGATAATATATACCGTACAGTGATAATATATACTAAAATTCGGTAATATATACTGTACAGTGGTAATATTTACTGTACAGTGATAATATATACTGTACAGTGGTAATGTATACTGTACAATGGTTATATATACTGTACATTGGTAATATATACTGTACAATGGTAATATATACTGTACAATGGTAATGTATACTGTACAATGGTAATATATACTGTACAATGGTAATATATACTGTACATTGGTAATATATACTGTACAATGGTAATATATACTGTACAGTGGTAATTTATACTGTACAGTTGTAATATATACTGTACAATGGTAATATATACTGTACACTGGTAATGTATACTGTACAGTAGTAATGTTTACTGTACAATGGTAATATATACTAATCAGGGGTAAATATATACAGTACAATGGTAATATTTACTGTACAGTGGTAATATATACTGTACAGTGGTAGACTATACTGTACAATGATAATATATACTGTACAGTGGCCTAGTTATATAACTGTACAGTGGTATCATATACTGTACAATGGCAGAATATACTGTACGGTTGTACGATAAACTTTACATTGATAATAGATACTAGAATGGTAAAATAGGTTGTATAAGTTAGCGCCGTAAAATTGTGGACAAGTACACTTTATACATCAGTTTGAATGTGGAGTACACAGAAATATGATTTGTCATGGTTAATACTCTCTTGATTTCGACTGATAAGGAACTCATTTATCATATCACAATGTCCCCGCCCGTATAATCTAATACCCGATCTACGTAGCGATCTGGTAACATCACCCACATTCTCACTGCCACCATCTCCTAAATACGCCCCAATAAACCACACAAATACTAGTACCCCAAACAACAACACAAATACCCCAAACACAAATAACTGATATAGAAATATGCAGTTTAGGTATATTACCTATATTCTACGACTTCTGAAACTGTCAAAGTATGTTTCGTTTTTGCACTACTGTCCCCGCATCAAATTCAATAATTTCAAATTTAATTCCCCGATGTTCATTTCCAAAATCATCTGATAAAAGTTACGATACAACGAAACTAAAGTTTGTGATACATCCAAAACCTCCGCCATTTTTTTGTATTGTATAATTTTCTACAATTTATGTTAGTTTGAGCCAATGCTTTGAATACAGTTCCAAAAGACATATAACCATACTTCCAAAAGACAGTCTCCGTTTCTCAGTAAAAGTCTTTTGGCCATTATTGCCAAATGAAAACGTGATATCAGTATCGCTCGATAAATGCATTCGATGAAAGTATCTAATTACAGACATCTTTCCCTGTCCTTTTGTGAAAAAAAACAACTCGTGTTTTCGTCGAAAAGTTGTTTTTTATAATTACCCAGTTATCATTTTGCATTCTCCCCTTATGAGCCCGTTTCCCACCCCACCCAATCCCCAAACACGAATACAAGTGTAGAGGAACTGGACAGGGTCGATCGTCGGCGACCAGTAAGCTCGGTAGAGCGTTCATCCGAGTTCGAGGGCCCTGGGTTCGAGTCCCGGTCTGGCTGTAGAAGTTCTCTTTCTCTCCTTACACAAATAACGCCAATATATTGTCGTCATAATAATGAATAGGCGACAAATGATTTCGTTATGACGTCCAATCAAAACATACCGACAATCAGTCGATTGACTTAATAAAGTCTTTATTGATTTATACAACCAATCAAACATGATTTATGTTGGAGTCATTGATGATTGACCATAAGTCGTTCGGGACATACTCGCTGGTTTCTCGCAATTATCACACAGATCTAACGCTTTTGTAAGGTTTCAATGACATTTAGTAGAAAATCATTGACTGTTTTGAACGGCCGATTCCTTATTTACCATAATGTGTCTGAATTTAAGAAAAACGTTATCAATGAAAGCTCAGTTATGATTGTTAACACGCAATATCGCCTTTGCTAGCCATAGTGTCCAGTACAGAGGCCCACTACTGTTGCTAACGGTAGTTTATTGTAAACTGTTTGCTTACTTCCAATTTACACGTGATCTTACCTGACCTCTGGAGTGTGATGTGGTTTACCCTTATCTATTTCATGTAGTCCCGATATGTATTTGATCTTACGTCTACTGTCCACATTTCGCCGACCTGTCTGGTTTCTAGGCAGACCTCGTGCATCAGTGTAAGGGATCGTCGGTAGCTTGGACAACCATTGGCCAGGGCCGCCATCTTGTATACTTTTTATTTTGAAATTGATTGCTTGAAGAGAATTTGTGAGATTGTTATCTGTCCATTACACAGCGTTTAGTAAAAGTGTATCCTGGTGTGCAGGCGTCACTGAAATAGACTTTGAAGCGTTTCCAACATAATTCGACCTTTGAACTTTGACATCCCGTAACTGTATTTAATCACACCTTTTATGAATGTAAACTATTTGTATATTCTTTTCTTATTCAGTTCTTATTCAGTTCTTTGTTATTATACCGGAAGTTTAAATTCGGTAAACTTCCGCTTCAAAACCGGAAGTTGTATCAGGTTGCCCCTTTTTTCATTCGCCTCATTAATTGCTTTATTTGTAAACAAGATTATGTTTTTTCTTCAAAATACGAAAGGCCTCAAGTTATTCTGCCAACCGTTAGTTTTCTACAGGAGTGATACCGGCCCGACAGACATCTTGTTTTAGTGGAGCTCGGGACGTCTTCCCTGTCATATTGGTGTTTTGACGGTGAGGTTTATTGTAGAACACCCGCCATTTCATTGGACGTACACATTTACCTCATTACGTGTCTACGTATTCGCACACCCATACTATTGATTATACACTGTATATGATATATAGAAGTTTTCCTACATACGACTATTTTAACATTACGTGTTGACAGACTTCAGCATAATTTGTCTAGGACACCTGCTGCATTGTTGTTGTTTTCCAATCCACTGAGTTTTAATGCGTGTTATATTTACAAAGGCAAAAGAAGACATTTTAACTGATAATTATACAATAACAAAGAAAACCAACATGACGACATCTGCTTGAATATAAATTTTATATATGTCTTAAATCGAGTTAAGTAATAGATTATATTTCCGATAACGCCATATGTGTTGCGTTGATGATCAAGATCTGCTTTCGTGTTACCTTTTAAATCTCATTCAATTCAAAAATACTCAACAAACCATATATAGTTATCGCGCCGCTGAGGGATCTTTAAGGAGGTTTATTTCGCAGTTGTGATTTTTGTTGTCGATGCTGGCATGTTCATTTAAGATAATTTTACGTGTGATGATGTCCAAAGGAAATGACCGACACTTCGGCTTGAAATCTGATGTCTAATATACCTATAGGACCGACCTGTTCGTTTATGCGGAACAACCGGTTTGACCGTCTTTAAATGTAACATTTTCGGGTATAAATCCTGGCGGACCTGCAAATGTTTGTGCATGCCTTGCAATGCTTTGTAAAGGCTCGCTTGCTAGCTGCATCAGATTACTAGGTCCACCTTATTTAATAAACGAACAACTGTGGTCCAACCGGTTCCGTTTAATCGAAAAGTGAGTGGCTCCAGAATCGCCGTCCTAGCACAGGTGCTTGCCTCGTCTGTCAATACACCCATACTATTCATATGTGTGTATTGACAGACAAGGCTAGTAGTACCTGTGGCCCTAACTTGCACGAGAGGTTATTTTTGCCTAGTCACGATATCTTCGAAATCGGAGAGTTCCGATCTCAAATTACATGTCTCCTCTCCGACAACGGGTACAGAGAGGATAAGTGTTCGAGGGCGGAACTCTGGATTTCAAATTCAAAGATGGCGTCACGCAGAAACACGTTTGCACTGATAAGTAAAATTCGTTGACGTCAAGATGCTTTTTGCTTGGGGATGCAGCCAATCAAACCAGTAGGGCAATTAGCCGTTGACAGCGAGGGAACCTGAAACAATAGTCAAGTGGAACTATCTTCATAACGTCATTATATTCACTGGCGTGAAGGTATGCGACATTCGATTTCGGGAAAAAACAACAGAATACCAAATAGTTAACAAAACCGTACTTCGAAGTCAAAATGGATCAAACAAAGCAAATACGAACAAAATGGAAATATTAACATGGCGACCATTGAATAAGTCGAAGGAGAAGGAGACAAAATGTTAAACCAAGCTTGTTAAAGCACACGTGATACGGCATAAGATAATATCGGGTCTATGTAAATACATATGAAAAAGTGAATTGATATATTTTAAAAGTGTTACATAGATGCAGTTTGTGTCAATGTTTTTTTTTGTTCGATGAAGTCCTCGTTCACCTAATTATATATTCATCAGTTTTAGAAAGAAGTTTTGATACAAGATGATAGGACCGGGGTGACTAGAAACATACTATATGATTACTATGGTAATTATATATATATCATAATGTTGGTATGACCATAACAAATATTTCAGCCTCCTGTGCGTAAGATATCCTTGTTAGGCCTGGACTGAGACGTCAAGGTCCAGCTGTTTACATATAAAAAGCACACTTAAATACACGTTATGTATGCTATTTAAAGTAGACAAACTTCAAAATAGAAATCGTGACTTGATATTTTATATTTACACGACGTTATTCAAGATTCACAAAGGTGAATTTATTGGTTTGATTTAAACATATTTTATTGCATAAATGAAGCAAACGGATTAGGGACAAGTTATATCAACATTACAAAGATCCTCTCCAATGTATTGGTGCATCAGTAGCCATGGTATGCATTTGTCTTGTGATCAGATGGCGTGAAAATGCGTCCGTTTTGGTTAAGCTGCATACTTTTGTATTAAAGCCGCATAATTGGTCTATTTGTGATGTTTTTGACCTCGGATCTCAAAAGAGAAAATTATTAAAAAAAATAACTCAAGTTATCGGCTTTCTTCAAATTTCATGTAAAACGCCTAGAGTCTCTGTGATACGGACTTAAAACAAATAATTGTATAATCATATGGAAGCTTGCGGTACTTTTTTTAAGTATATATGCCTTTGAGGACAATTTTATCCTGTTTTACGAGTATTTCATCTGTGATGTTCACGTCACGTTTTGTTTGTTGCTTCAGCATTCCGACACTATATCGATGTCACGCGCGTGTCGTCGAGTTACAGGTGCGCTGGTCCGTAAGACCACTAACTGGCAATATTAGCCTCAGGTAGGACAGATTAATGTGTCACGCAATAATCTCCTGAAAACAAGCCTGACCCACGGTCGGTCAAAAACACCGTGATCTTGTGAACTGTTGGTCTGGAATTATGTTATATTGGAAATTTGTGACGATCACGATAGCTAGTATTACTTCTCGTCGCTGTATATTGAATGCATGACAGGAGGTTTTAAAAGCCAACTGTTTGAGCATAAATGTGTATTGATATGTTCGAGTCCTGGCAGCAGGTGCTGTGGCTGACGTGTTACAAACCCCTGTCTCCGCAGTCGTATCCAGTCTGCTACAAATATAGTAATTCGGTATTAAAGATGGTGAAATAATGAGGATTGAGTGTTTGGCGGTATTTCACATGAAACTTTAGTATAAATCGATGATGAAATACTTGGTTTTTGATCGATTGCACTTATCGATTTCTGCAGCCTCACAGGTACTTGCCTCGTCTATCAATACACCCCATAATATAATCTTATGGGTGTATTGACAAACGAGGCTAGTACCCGTGAAAGCAAGTAGTCGTGGCACTCCACGTTAATTGTATCCCCATAAATGTCCCGATACGACCCTCACACCAATGAGGCCCTACATACTTCCGGTGACAATCATTTGAATAATTCATTGTTAGGAACAACGCCGTATAATAACCGGAGAAAGCGATACATATGTCAACGTCATTATGTGTTTTATTGATTACGGAACAAAATACTCTATTACATATCGAAGTTCTCATCTGTGTCCTTAGCTGAAAAAAGCGCACAAGAGACATCAAAATATCTAGTGCTGGACCAATTATAAAAAGCCGAGCACTTCCCTTTCTCGTTCTACCCGTTGTTCAATAACCGAGTAACAGATTTGTATAAGTTGTTTCAACTTGTTTCCGGATCCCATTCCTCTGTACTTTGTATGCTAAGTGGTGTAATGCTCCGTGATTTGGAATGAAATAAAGTTTATATTAATAACCGAGTATGACATTACCTTGTGTAGATAACTAGGATACGAGACACTTTGTAGACGTTGTATTTATTACTTTAATATCCACTGTATAGCATGTCTTGTGAAACTATTAACAAAAGCGCACAACAAGTCATCGTTAAAAATGAAACAATGATCATGTGAAGAAGCGGCGGCTTTTAAATCATGTTGGTCACTTTTTGATTATAAAACCACGAAGACATGAAAGATGCAAGATGTTTAATATAACGGAAAGTAAAGAAATTTCTTGTTCTGGGGACCCCTGTACAAATACCGGAAACTGTAACTAAGTATACGTACAATCCACATGTTATCCATGTCTTGATTAATTTTTCAAATCTGTATTGACAGTAATGGAACGGCAAAATTTGTTCTTGGTCTGCAACAAAAGAAGATATTTGCTTGATCGTGATTAAAACAAAAGGTCAGCTCAAAGATGAGTGCATTGATTGCTCTACTACATTTTATACAGTAACCAACATACATTTCCGGTTGTTATACAATAGCTTTCATACATTTCCAGTTGTTATACAATAGCTTTCATACATTTCTGGTTGCTATATAGTAGTATTCATACATTTCTGGTTGCTATACAGTAGTATTCATACATTTCTGGTTGCTATACAGTAGTATTTATACATTTCCGGCTGTTATACAGTAGCATACATGTATGCATTTCCGGTTCTTATACAATATAACCTAAATCAATTCTTATTGTTATACCGGAGCTTATTTGTACTTCCGCAAATCTACATACATTTTTAGCAGTTACACTGTTACACAGTTACACTGTTACACAGTTACATACATGTATATATTCATTTGCGGTTATTATAAAGTGACAAATTTTACTTCCGTTAGTCTTCATACACTTCCGGTTAAACCAAACTGAATTTCGTCTCGGATTCATTTCATTTGAATGATATGTTCAAAATTGTTAGATCGGCCGATAAACCTTGAACCAGCTGCCTGCTGATGTGGGCCTCGGTTAGCCAGCTAGCGTGTTAAAGCAGTCTGATTGCGGATGTGATTAAAATTGCAAATTCTTGGTCCCGGTCCAAATTTGGAAATAACACAATCGAGACGCCCATTTGATAGTGCAACATTTCGAAATTTGTTTTGAATGTTACGTACGTCTCTCAGCAGCTGCATTTGTTAAGCACACTGCGCTTTGGAAAAAGTGCTGATTTCTTAAAACAAATATTCTAGGAGGTATATAAGTATTGACAATGTGTATTTAAGTCCATTGGTCGATGAATAATTTATGAATTTCGGGAAGGGCTTGGGTATTGCACTAGTAATATCTTACCGGTACATGTAGGCGTTTCGGCTTGCTAACAAGGCTGTGGGCGTTGGTGAGAAACGTCACCGGGATATCAGTATAATAAAAGCCTGATTGAGTTTCAGGATATTTGACCTTCACTTGCTCATCGTTTCAAATTCACGAACCAGTTTGGCAAGTTTAAACCGTATTCAGTTTATTTCCTACCCAGGTACCGAGTTATGTGTTAATTGACATACAATTACAAGTGGGGGCACTGACGGGAAATAAAGAAATACAATTTTTAAAATTCCATTCTATTTACGTATCTGCACGCTCATATTAATACGGCAATTCGTTAGCAACGTGAACATTAAGAATAAACAATACCACACACGTGTTTATCTGTTGTTTCGCGTTGCATCAGTGCATTGCACGTATAAATATATTTCACGAGGTTTTTATTAAGGCTACAGGGTATTATAATATCTTGTATTATAATAGTGTGAAATACAACTCATGACACAAAAACTGGCTGCATCACTGTAGTAAGATTCTCCAGGTACGTAATTAACAGAAAAATAATCAGCAAACCGTTGATATAATGCCCCTCTTTTTTTCTTACGAATTACTTCGATTTCGATTTCCCTCAATTTATCGTCTACCCGCTTTATAGCGCCGAATTTCTCTGGACAATATTGACAATGTGTATTTATTCTAGTAAAGAGAGGATTTACTGTACAATGATTTCTGAATCGGAATATACTGGCCAGTTCTATTGGTTTTATAGAAAAGACTTAGATGTAAGCTCTGGATACTAAAAGAAAACTATAATTCTTAATCTGAGAAGCTAAAATTGAAAGATTATTGCAATTTTTTTTTTCGTTTTTAACAACTTAGCAGATTTTCTCCTATAAAGTAAAAACTTCATTAGAGTAGCGTAGCTTAACGTTTACTTGTGATATCATTATATTCAGTCAGTTTCTAAATCACTATCTGCATGTGTATTAGCATTATTCCGTCTTTTCGTATTGCAGAGTTATCTTCTCTTGTGAGCAGGTATTGATTGTGATGTCAATGGTTTCTGAGAGTAACGTCATCAATTTTTGAGAAAAATGACGTAGTTTTCTCAAACAAACCAATGACGCAACAATCAATACCTGCTCACAAAAGAAGATAACTCTGCAATACGCAAAGACGGAATATCAAAATATTCATAGTTTAACAAAACATCGAATGTTTCTTTCAAAACTGCTACATATTCATATACATGTAGTTATTCTAATTGAGTAAAGGTGATAAAAAAATCCTTTTGTCACTACGATGAAACGTGATCAATTAATGCACCGTTACATTTCACTTAACACAGGGGCCTCGGCGAAACGATCGATAAAACTTGAGACATCAGACAGCCAGTTTCAATTAAATGCTTCAAAAAAGAAAGCAGTTTAAGGACAGGTTATAAAGTATGTGTTGGTTTTTTTTGTAACCTGTGACCCTACTGACAATCTATCTGAGGTAACGATACAACTGTCAATCAACATTCCGGGCTGGAAACCCCGTTGCGGTGTACGGTCCGGTGATTAGTATGTCACATGGTGTGTATAGGTCACGTGGCAATGCAAAAAAGAACCTTGTCGTCTGTCACTTGTGCATAGGTTTTTTGTTCGTTATGTAATGGCTGATCAAAAAGAAATATATAGATAATGAAACGTTTGTTCATGTAAATCTGTCTCCCTCTCCCAAAAAAGATAGGCGGTGTGGGCTACCTGTTCTTAAGCATCATGAGCACAGAATTGCACATGACTACTAGTCTTGACACTAATAAAAGGCCTAGCTAGTTAGGACAGAACGGTATAGGTTCTACTAGTATATCAGTGAAAGAATACCCCTGTATGATATTAAGAGGCGACCGATGTGGAACCCTCCCCCGAGCAGAATCGGGGTTTTCTTTTTCTTTTGTGTCTTTTGCTAAAGATACATTAAAGAAACCAACGTTGATGTGCTGCCCCCATCACAACCTTTCGTATCTGTCTTTTCTTTTCTTACTTTCCTACTTTTCAGAGTTGTCTCCCTTCGGCACCAGTCTTTCAATGAATAGAATGACCTTACAGCTAATTGCGAGAATGTTACTTAAAAGTAAACCCGCTACTTGAAAACAAGCATTCGTAGATTGGGCGAATACCTGTGGATAGATAGAGTGAATACGAGGATGGATATTTATTTTGGCGGATTTATTGAGAACTGGAATTGATGAAAGGATGCATGGATAACTAGTTTTAACGATACCTGAATCACAGGGACCTGAGAATTTGTTACAGCTATATTTGAACCTTAGAAACTAAGGTGTTCAGAGTAATTTACATGTTTTAGGGGTTTAGATCGAGTGTCGGTAAAAATGACACCCCCAATGATTATAATGGTAAAAATGACACCTCAGTGATAACAATCATTGCGGGTGTTTTACGGAAAGTCATCTAAACCACAGACGCTCGAAATTAGACTCTAGAACGAATATAATAAAAAATATAAAAAAAAAAATTAAGATATT
>JAUMHH010188351.1:3068-14341 GCA_032359455.1 Chlamys rubida
ACAGTCCCACCACTGTCACCACACAGACAAGTAACAATGACAGTCCCACCACTGTCACCACACAGACAAGTAACAATGACAGTCCCACCACTGTCACCACACAGACAAGTAACAATAGCACATCCACCACGGTCATCACACAGACCAATAACAGTTTATTTTCTTTGACATTACATGACCATATCCCTTATATACATTACCTGGTTCTTAGATAGATTATGTCACTTGTGTTGAAATGCACACCCTGTGAAGTCGATACCATCCAGTTTGATTGGCCATTGCGTTTGTACTCAACCGAAAGTCCGTGGAAAGTTACAGTCGGGAAAACAATATCGTTCTCAATTCTGAAATATGATAATAAACGTTTCGAAGGAAAGTCAAAGCATATAATATGATACACAATCGTGCGCTGATTACAAATACTTCATTTGTGTTATTTTTCGCGATGAAATCGACTATTACAAGTATTGTTACGGTTGAAGACTATTCTCCACATAGACCAAAATGAGACAACTGTGATTTCAGCGGTCATGCCAATCAGCTAACCGAAAAGTGTAGTCGAAATGATAAATCACGTGTAATAGCAGGATATTTTGCTATTTCCCAGATGAAAAGCACGTAAACAAAGGCAAATGAATGCACTAAAACATCTTTAAAATAAATACCTAGCTCCCGGTGGAGGGACGCGGTATTGGATGCCCTGTGCATCCAGACGACTGAGCTCCTTCGTTCCGAGACTTTCAGCAAATACTTTCCAGTCGGCCATTATGGCTGACTTCCGGTCCGACTCGTCATCAATGTCTTCCCATGATGCCCGGTGCCAACCTCTTTCCGCCACAGCCAAAAGTCGCGGAAAAATCATGTAGTCGAACAGTTGACTGGATAGCACAGTTTCGGACCATAAATGTCCCTGGAGACCTACAATGACATAACATGGTGACTGTGTATTGATCTAGAGGAAGACGTGTAATGTAATACATCAATCGGTCAATCGTAATATCAAAAATCACCAACGTCTCCGGTTTCATAGGTATAACGCTAATCTCACTTGTCAGTTGACCAACCTTCCGTCATTCCGCCAATATCACATGGCATACAGCCAACTGCACATGTAAATTCACTAAACTCACCTCTGAATCCGTAAAAAGCACCTTCCATATATACCGCCAATATCATTTAATACACCGTCACTATCAACGGTCACATCCTCAATATCATATCACCTATCACACCACCAATATTCCCTGTCATAACGTCAAACTCACCTATGATGTTTTCTGGTCTTTGTAACGGTGGGCACCCAGAGTTGTGCCGCCCACAAACTTCTGCTTTTGTGATTATCGCTCCTGATCTCTTCACGTCGACGTTTTTGAACATGTCACTAGTTACGTAGCCAAATGTTTTGAATGTGTCGGTGAACCTTGGGGCCCAGTACAGGCCTCTCTCTTCCGGGTCAGGTTCGTACGGGTGGTCGAAGTACAGATGGGTCGCGTGGGACAGTACCACCTAGTACAGAGATAGGACAGAAAATCAAAGAAACTGAAAAATAAATTAACTACACTGTCAACTGAGTAGACAAGAAATGTAACTGCTGGTTGTTTTGTACGCGACGAGATATCAATTCACCGATGTTTTTTAATGTTGCATCTTTTCAACTTGAATTTATGGCTGACATTCTTTTACCTTAAACAAGTTTATTTTCGACACGTGACTTTACCTTGTAACCTTGATTGGCTAGGTTATAAGCCCGTTTGGCAGCTCCCCATTCCCACACGTTGTCCCAGGCATTGGCCATTACGGCACTGTTCTGGAACATGTTTCTACGAAATGGGTGCCCCGCCCCATCCATCCATCCATCCTCCCAGCCTGATAAAGCTAGGTTACGGTTGAATGCAAGTTCTGAAGTTTGGTTAAGAAAATAAAGTTTAAGGTACTTGGAGTCATCACTAGGCGGAAGTGACGATAGGAGATTCTTACAAGCGGTAGAATTTACCCAAGCACCCGACGGAACTTCGTCTCCGCCGTAGTGGTAAATTTTCAATGGCTGGCCGGCCTGTACGTGCATCGCTTGTATCTCATCCATAACCTTGGCGATGAATCTGTACGTGGAGTCTATACAGGGGTTAATGGCGTTGTCTGTAAACATCTGTACTGAAAAATAACGTGATGTATCATCCGGGTCGATAAGGCGGAACTCAGACGCAGCCGTGACGTTACTGGACTTAAAGTTCCGGAATCGCTTTTCCATCGCGATAATAGCTGCGCGAGCATGTCCAGGTGTATCTACTTCCGGAATCACTTCTATGTGGCGCTCGTTGGCGAAGCGCACGATGTCTATATAGTCTTGCTTAGTAAGAAATCCTGAGCCGGAGGTGACGTTATGAGGCCCAGAGCCAAGTTGAGGCCATAGACATTGGTCCTCATTGGGATCATGACAACGTTTTGAAGCTACCTTTAATGTAAAAAACGAACATATGAAAACTGAAGCAGGTTTATACACGAATCGTGTCCCAAACCTCATTTATAATAGAACACTACCACTACAAGATACAGTACTGAAAACATGACTTTGACATTTGATCTAGATACATATATACGAATACCTGAGTGAGTTCCGGAAGTCCTGGGATTTCTATTCTCCAACCCTCGTCATCAGCAAGATGGAGGTGTAACTTGTTCAGTTTGTACGCTGCCATAGCTGTCATTAATCGCGTGAGGTCATTCTTATCGTGGAAGTTTCTTGCGAGATCAATGTACATTCCACGAAATTCAAAGTGAGGTTCATCTGAGATGGTGAGTTCCGGTATCTGCTCGTCGTCATTACCAGCGAGAAGACTGGCCAATGACTGGCCACCATAAAAGAGACCAGCCCTGTGATTCGCCAGGATAACGACGGTTCCCTCATCTCGATTGACGGTCAGTACGTAACTTTCGGGGGAGACAGTCATGGTCGGGTCAAGGTCGAGAAATATTGTGTTTCTCGCTTTCACATTGGAGTCGTTAAAAGGCAAATTAATGATACCTACAATTATAGAAGTGTACATATATTAGTTTATATATCCAATATACTACTGGCGGTAAACATACACTGCATATAAAATATGAATAAACTGCATACATATAGTATATAAACATTTTACAATCAGTATTTCTACAGTGCAATAGCATCACCCATGTTAAAACACAAAGACATACACAAACAGGCATGGAACTCACTAAATGGTCAATATCAAAATCACAAAAACCAAGCTTAAACTACACAAGACATGAAAGAAACCAGTATCTACAACAGGGTATGAAACATCCAAACTCTAGGTACCAGACGTTAGACAACAGTTCCTACTCGAGGTGAGAAACAGGTTTAGTGTGTCAAATGAAGACGCCACATATGCTCTGAACGATATAGAGAAAAGATGGAATGACATCAAGAAAATATACAACGAAACTGCGAAGAACATACAAGGGTATAGAAAAAAGGAGAAATCAAGAATGGATTCGTCCGGACAGCTGGTAGCGAGTAAACGAGAGGAGAGTCCAGACAGCTGGTAGCGAGTAAACGAGAGGAGAGTCCAGACAGCTGGTAGCGAGTAAACGAGACGGGAGTTTTAAAGAACAAAGTTGATGATGCAAAATCAGAAAGGATCAGATCGAGGCTTCGAGGACTGTAAGGAGAGAACGACAAAGAAGTCAAGAGGAGTATGAGGAAAGACAGAGGGTAGAAGGTGTGGCAAACGAAGCACAAGAAACGGCAAACAACGGAAACAGGAAGGAGTGCACGATGTGACCGAATTCTGTTAAAGTGCAGTGGTACAACAGAATGGTAAGGTGTAAAACAGGGGGTTTAGATGTCAGAATGTTTGTTTCTCCTCATAATAGATAATGCGAAAAAACAGCTAGGAACAACACGGGCATAAGATGGAAAGCGACAACAGAGTTAGAAGATCTAGACTTTGTAGATCCCTATATTCCCCAGCACCAGAGAACAGACGTAAGACAAAGGGAATGTACAGCTACAGCAGCAAAAACAGGCTTAAACATCAACACATGCAAACCAAAAGTTATGTGTCTAAACTCTAGTAACAGCCACGCAATCACCATCAATAGGACCGACGTAAAAAACTTAAATGAATGTGTTTACTTGGGAGTAATGGTAAGTAAGACAGGGGGAACGAACGAAGATTCAGAAGGAGAATCGACCATACAAGATAAGCATTATACAAACGCATGAAGATAGGGAGAATTAACCAAATTAACGGGAAAACGAGAATAATGCCGTTCAAATCGAATGTTGTAGCATTGCTCCTAAACAGCTGCGATGCATGGACAATGACAAAGGGAGATAACAAACTACTTGACACCTTCCAACACGAGAGTGCTCCAAAAAATCTACTGGCCGAGAAAACAGTCCATTGAAAAAGGGGAAGATATATGACATATTTTGTTGATAGGAGATAGCTTCATAAGTTGCTATATTTTGTGCCAAATTCTTTGTACCAATTTTGGACAATAAAATATGTTTAAAGTAAAAAAAGAACACAAAAAAAACCAGCAGGGCTACATAAAATCAGCACCTTAATATAGAAATGCCGCTTGCAGTGACTTACCTCCCAGGTATTGCCCTTCTGGGGCAGTTTCTGTACTTCCGGTCCGTATTTGCCAAGTTCCGGTTCGCACGTTGACAAATTGGTTGCTGGTTTCTGTGATACGTTTTGGTGTTGGTATGATGTATTGTTTCTTCGGTGATTGTCCCGTGTTCTCTCCGTACCTCGAGGTCCGGTCACGTGGTGTGTACGGGTTATACTGATCTGTTCTGTACCGCTTCCACTGTCTGACGGAGGTAAAATCCTCAACAAAGCGACTTCCGAATGCTGTACTATTTATAAGTCTACTTTCTAACCCGTCAGATGCTATGTACCAGTTCGGGGGAACGTCCGACCTGCTTACTGCCCAATTGTCGCCAAAAAACACAACTTCTCTGGTTTCCATTGAATTCAGGCTAACAAAGGTTGCTGTAGGCGCCATACTGAAGAGACATCCGGTCACATGATGTAATCTGACCCCTTGACCTGGAACTTCGTATCCTCCGGGGCGAGGGAGGTGTTCACCCTCCAACATGAAAAAGCTGTAGAAGTATATAGTCCAGTTATCTCCCGTGATAGGCTGGTTTCCGGCGTTTTTTAGTGTGACGACAAATTTGTGTCTCCCGCCATTATACTCGAGATTATCCTCAACCTTGACCTTGATATCAAGGTTAGACGATATGTAATCTAGGTCAGGCTGTGATACTGAAGCGAGGGAGATATCTACAAAGGAAAGAGAAAATAAAATATCAAATTAAGAATATCATCATTTTACAGATATATTCTATTACCAAAGGCAGATATCACAGATTAGCTAACCCTAGATTAAGCTCACTTAAGCTCTCTGCACCCTGTAATATTCCATAGCAAAATCGAAGGTTCAGTGTTTGCCATCTTTTGGATGAGACAAGAAGACTAGTTTAATCCTTTAATGTACATCAAAATAATCTCGCGGTCGCGTATCGGTAAAATTGAGTGGCTTTGAAATCGGATGTCGCTTCTCTGTAATCTTCAAAGGACAGGTATCAGCCTAGTGATTGGTCAGATTTGTTTTTACCGGAGACCAATCAAATAGCTATCTTCGTGCCTTCAATTTTGCTATGACATAATCCAGGTGTGCAGAGAGCGAACGTGAGATTACCTCGAGGTACCGGCAGGGAGTGGTTATTACCTCGAGGTACCGGCAGGGAGTGGTTATTACCTCGAGGTACCGGTAGGGAGTGGTTATTACCTCGAGGTACCGGCAGGGAGTGGCTATTTTGGGGAAAAAATAGATAAATGAATGGGATGCATAATTGTCATTTCCATAACCTCTGGATCCACCCATTTAAACATTCTAATTCTAATCTGGGATTTGTTGCTGGTCACGATTTACACAAAGATCTCGAGTCAGCTGTGTTGATTGAAGCTTACAAGCCTTAAGTACACTCGCCTTTTCGTAGACCGATAAGACATTGACCATTGATGTTTACAGTGTCCCCTTCTTAGACATAAAACGTCAATCAATATTTAAATGAAATCGATATTGCACTGACTGCACGGAAATTCTCGGTTATCAGTGATAACGGTAGGAACACGTATTGGTCTTATTCTCCTTGTGCATTTCAACGATCACCATGTAAATAGTGTCATTGTTCATATTCTGTCATAGTTTTATCGATTTTGAGTTCGAAGTATGTTTCTTTTTCTTTGATAACGTGGAATTGTACTCACGTTCGTTTACTTTTACAAACTATTTTTAATGATGAAGCCTTTTGCATTGTGAACGTTTGTTTTGTTATCTTATTGAAATTTTTGAAAGATGTCGGCCGTAAACAGGCCTCTGATTGGTAATTTTTCTGCTCCGATTGTATTGGGTAGATATAAATAGATAACTGACATAGCAGTGTCCTGTACGTTCACAACTATTCCGTACGTGAAGAGAGAGATACACGTAGTTTGCATAATGTATGTTTCCATATCAATGTTTTACGATAATATTGAATATTTTGTATTTGTTCATTTACTAGCGATCGATGTTCGTATTTCTTATGGTTCCATGTTTTAGGGGTTTAGATCAACGTTTGGTATAAATGCGACCCCCAATGATGATTTTAACCGAACATTCATTTAAACCCCTAAAAAGGTTTAATATAGCACAGTTTGAGGTCAAATATTGCTAAACTGTCACAAATATGCAGGTCCCTGTGCAGGTACTTGTTGAAATAGAGAAGTTGGTTATGGTTTGTTTATCTCGTACATTCTACCACAACAATGTACAGTATAGTACACCATACACGTGTATTTACTGAAGCCGAGTGTTTTGACACAATGTCAACAGTCTGGTGTAAGGGCAAGAGGAAACTTGGGCTACATACAAACTAAACCTCGATTCGGCACAAGATGTTCCGGAAGTGTGTTTTCTGTATCACGTGTGGCTACCTTCAGGCTGTGTACCATCACACCAAGGCTAGTGTTCAAGTCCCCAACGATCTGACGAAAGCCTTTTAAGAGTGAATCAAGCGATTTTTAACAACCTTTAAACCGGATGTGACGTACATCTGGGAACGATTTGTTTACACTGCCATTATTGACTACTAATACATAGCGATGTCTTACTAAACAGGACAATGAGATACCTGAATCTCAACACCAGACAGGTCGGGGATTGAGAACAGACATACCTGCTGTTACCCAATGCATGATTGAAAGAGGCGACTTATGGTGGAACAGACTGCAGAATTGGAAATTTGCGTTTTTGCCCTCTATTTGGGGACACAAAAGCTACCAAAATAAACCTGATGCACCCAATTGCAATAGGAATGATAGTAAGAGGCCGGGACATTACAAAGTCCTTAACAGTAGTATACTGTGATGGGTGCCTTCGGCATGGTATTTCAGTGAGATAGCACTATAAAGTCGGCATCAGGTCCACATGAACGCATACACAGTTCACATGAGGGCACGTCCTGAAATGACCTTAGTTGTTGATGGGACGTTAAACTCTATACACCAACCAAATTAACACCAGATCTAGATATGTTGACGGATGTAACATGACTTAGACGGAAGCCTCATAGCTAGCACCCTCGATACTCCAGGGGTAACGTTAACGCTCATGTCGCTCTCTACACCCGTGGAATTTCCTTTTGTGTATTTGGGAAATCGTTTCAGTTAACATCAGCACACGACACGATTGCCTTCAGGTACGTACCCCTCGGTACTCATGTCAGATAAAAACAACACTTTAAAGTGGTCCATGTTTCATGGCAGGCAAACACTGGAGAATTCCAGTGTAGTGTTTCATACATACAGGTACTTCACTTTGCTTTCGTTTTAGGTATAACTATACTGGGCTAGGAAGCTTCTGTTGCTTAGGCAGCGCTGTGGGTTAAAACGATAGTAACGTGATCGGAGCGGTAGGGTTCGAATCTCGATCAGAGCCTGTATGATTTCTGGCAACTTTAACTTGTGAAAACATTAATTCCCTTATCATTAATGATATAGTCAAATGTTTCCTGTTTAGGACTTATACCTGATACAAAAAGTACTGCGTCCAAGTTTACTAGCAAAAATGCTGACATGATGTCTTGTCCAATTTGAAAGTCACGGACAATGTTCATCTATATCCATGATATTTGCCCAACGATCAAGTCATTAAGAGTACCATTCAATCCGAAAATTTAATCAGTAATCCAGGTCTTCGTGTCTGTAATTTTTTAAAATGTACTTGGCATGTGCCTATTTGTACCCAGTGAATAACAATGTTATCGCTGGTATTGTAAATATTGAGGTATCTAGTTCGATAAAAACTGTAAACAAAGGTCGGGTTAGAATAAAGGAAAACGTACGAAATAATGATATATGACTCCTAGATGGCCTTCAACAAGACAGGCAATACAATAACAGCAAACTCATATGTTAAAGGAATTTATATGTTGATAACAAGATTGAGAATAGCTTGTTGTTTCGTGGTACAATGTACCTGGTATTAGTACCCATGTACATCCTGTTGCTGTGTTCTGATCTCCAATATGGACATAAGCCAAACAATTACTTATCTTAACAGGTGTGTCTCGCGACAGTCGGTAAACGTACGTGTCCTGTTTCTTAAAAAAGCAAAACCCTGTCACGTACAGTATCCGCTTATTTAACCCGCAGATAGTACAAACACAGGTATAACGACAACGATAACGTCGTCAGGTATATCAACTGGACACTTGTTAGCTTAACATGAGCTGAATATATGGATTATATATGTATTTATGTTGGACATGGAACGCGACGAAACGACTATTTAACTGCAGTATTTGGCGAATTATGAATACTTACATATAGGATCGGTCAGATTCGGGTGGGTATTTTTAACATTATGATTTTAATGTGCAGTGCTTGTCTGACAGTGTGTTATACCCATCACCGGGGTTGACACGTACCTGATACCCCTCCGTCAGTCCGTTTCTAGGTGGTTTGATGTCTAGGATAAACAAAACGCGAGCCAACTATCATGGTCACAGGGGTCAAATGAGTTAAAATATTTGAACAAGCTTTTTGAACAACCAACATTCCCAGGGTAATGATACTTGATATAAGTTTATCAAAACAACAGAGGAACACCAGTGGTCGAAGTCCCAGGATATATTACAAGGTCGTAAAACTACAAAATCTTGTGACTACCAGAACAGGTATACTATTTGATATTTCATCACTATAAATACATGCAGGACTATCGTCGCATTAACTTACTACCTCTCCTTTAGACCACGGTAATGCTCTTCCTTGTAGTACATGTATCTCTGATACACTTACTAAATGTCCTCACAGGACATCCGTAGCCTAGAAAGAACACATCACACCAGTGCTACAGTCTTTGCATTGGTTTCCTGTACGATACAGGCCGCAGTACAAAATTTTGATGCACGCATACAAGTCACTAACCGTAACAGCTCCTCGGTATAGACAAGAGCTTGTCACTATTTATCATACATTACAATCGCTGCTGTCAGAGACAGTGTCCTTGTTATGCTTTGCAAAATTACGTACCGTGACCTATTGACCTAATCAGTGTTACGGGAAGGTCTCAGCCACTTTATAAAAAAATAGCCATCTTTTATCAGAATGACAAAGCCCCTTTCAACATAAAAAATGGGCTTCAAACCTATAAAAACCTACATTTTATTTTAATACATATGTTTGGTTTGTGTGTTCAAATAAATGACTTAAGGAAAGTTGAAAGTCATTGTGTTGCATAAACATTGTTTTTTAATACTAGGTTCCCTATGTTCACCCGAACAACTTCGATGTGCATGCGAACTCTATAGTGTTGATGTTTGTGTAACATTTTTCATGTACTTGTAAATGACCTCAGAGTAAAATAGTAATGTATACAGGGTTTGGGTTTGGTTATGTTTTATCATACAGCTACATGTGATGTGTTTTTTCAGGTCGACTGCCTCGAGATTTGTAACGTGTGCTTGGGCGGTATGTTGGTGTATTTGCCTCCTTGCATTAGGACAGCTCTGATGCCGACTTTCGAGTGCTTTAATGCATCTCACTGAAATATTCTGCCGAAAGCACACAGGATTAGTATTCCATCAGGTAACATAATACTGACAACTGCTAAACAAGATTTGATGCCGATTTTCGAGTGCTACCTCACTGAAATACCAAGTCAAGAACACTCTACAGTTGTTTTCACCTGGTCATATTAATCTGACATCGGTTTTAACAAGTTATACCCCGGTCTAGGTACAGAATCTGTTGCCTTCCAAACTTTGGCGAACGTTCAATACTAAAGAAATTATGATAGGGCGCTAAACAAATGTGGTCTATACATGTATATCTTTATCTGACAATGTAGAAGTGTTTGTACGGATGAAATACACTTTTGTGCTATCTTTGACGTCAGATTTTCATATTTTTGTGGTATTGCAGCCCAGTATTAACTATCCGATATTAATGTTCAATTTGCTTCCCGAGAAATGAACCGAATGACAATGGTTGACCAATGGTGTCGAGAACGGAATAATGACGTCATGTTACAAAATTGTACCATAGCGTATAATGAAATGAAAATTTTCGGAGCCCATACTTCTTTCAATTCTTCTATATGATCAGCAGATAACTGCCGATGAGTTCCGTCCAAAATGGACATGTATGCTAAAACCACAGTGTGTGAAACAGACCGTTCATTGTTTTGCTTTAAACAGGTTTTACAACTAGAGATTCACGTGTAATAAAACGATATCTCTGTATTGCCCTAGTGGTAAGGAAACACGATTGTTTGTTTCCCTATTAAAATCATCCTATTTCACGAGGTCGAAAACATGTGATGCCGAAATAGAACCATAATACGGCAATACAGATTATTAGGCTTGTACGTCATATACATGTTGTTTAATATAGTCTCTCGGAACTTTGGGGTGATACTTCTGACTCATGTTTCAAGATTGAATTTAAATGAAGAAAATATGTCCAGGAAACTCGAACTGACTCTAAAGTGAAAGTCCTGTGATCCATTATAATCCACTAAGATTTTTAAAAACTGCACACCATGCATATACCGATTGCTTTAGATGTTTACTATCATATTAGATATAAAGGTTTTACGTTTAAATACCGTGTTTTACAGTCGTATGGCAAAAAAATCGTTTTTTTTTATCAAGTGCAAAGCACGAGTAAAACTAGCAATTTACAATGTATTATGACATTAAA
>JAUMHH010188362.1:0-14337 GCA_032359455.1 Chlamys rubida
AGTTCGGGGATGATTATTTTTCTCCCATCCTATTATTTCAGTCACAGCTCCACCGACAGTAGTCTGCCATGGTAAACAAAAACACATGTGGGGTATGCATATCGTCATTCACTTTTGATGACGTTACAATTACCGATGACTCATTTTAATGACGTCACAATTGAACACGTGCTAATCGGCACGAGCCTATCTCCCCCTAAGGGGTGACAAGCTGATTTAGAAATTTTGAAAGAATTTTACCCAGAAGAGCTGTCATGAAACCATTACACAGCTGAACCACTCCTATCATGGTCGGCCATGTGTTTAGCTGTGGTTCTCCGGACCGACTCGAGTCAGAATTCAAGGAAACCTCGTCCAGCTCCCCATCGTCATCATCATCTTCCAGTGTCTCAATCAAGTCAGAGTTTACTGCTGCTGCAAGATTGTTTCTTACCATGACTGCTCAATTCAATGAGACGGGGTACCAGGGCTTTCTGCGAACATGTTAAAATGTAAAACATATATCAACAAATAACTATAAAATTGCTTTTACTTCAGATATAACTGCATTTTCACAGGGGCATGGATCGCTTTAGTAAGAGGAGACCACCATTTTTTTATATTACAAGTAAAGCGATCCATGCCCCCCTGTCTGTGTTACAGAGGTACTGTACAGATTGTTGAAAGAAGGCTTTGTCAAAGAAAACAGAATAAGATGACTAGGTCGAATAACTTTGGTTCAACCGTTTGGATCGCGATTAACAAAAGCGGTCCAATATAGCCAGGAATCAACAGACCAGCATTGGTAAGTACAGTACGTACATCGGCCATCTGACTATTGAAATAACGTTACGGAGGTAACTATCGACAAATTAAATTAATTTTAATATAAAATAGGACACATCTTAGAGCAAATAAGAATAATTGTGACAAGATTAACTTTCGTATCAATGTAAGCATTAATCGGAACATTTCTAACCTCCAAAAACCATCAAAATATCCGAAGAAACTCTCTGGAGTGAAAGATTTGTCAGCAGTCACATGCGTTTCCTGTTTTCATTTTTTTTGAACGAGGTTGACATTTTCACTTCCGCTTCCGGTAGCAATGTGCTTGTTTTTCTTTTTCTTATCCGCTTAGAAGGATATATTAACACTGTCTTATTTGTTTTTGGTAAAAATAATGTGTTATGTATACATCTAAATAGGTGAACTATTTCAGAATCGTTCATCTACAAGTATTTGACGAAAAGTACCTGTTTGTTTTTGAGAACTCCCCGACTTCCGGCGTCAATGGTAACCCGAGAGACAAGATTATTTATGTTCCGGTTTGAAGTTTCGTCTGTATGAAATTCTGTGCGTGTGCAGGGAACCGTGTACTGTGTTGCCACTTCATGCCAATACAGTGATTAACTTGCATTGGATGAGTAAGTATAATTATGAAAGATATAAATCGTTCTGTAGAAACGCAAGCCTGACAAATATATGGATTTCAAAACCAAACATTTGATATTTACAGCTGTAGGATTAGCAAGTGCCCTCTAGGCCTATCACCTGACCTGCTGATCGTCACTTCAGATTTACGTGTAAATGAACGAGTATGTGATATACAGATGATGTATACGCTTAGTGTTTGTTGGATTTACGGATTTTAAGATACTATACCTTTACTTTATCTCTGAGTTTCGAGGTGTAAGTTGTTGGCAGTTTATTGTTTACCCAAAAATACATGAAATAAGACTCAAGTTTGATCAATATTAGGGCTTAAGTACTTAAGCCTGCATGTACAATTGTATAGTGATAGAGGTGCTGTCTGTAATATGTCACACTTCTATTTGTAATTTTGTATTGAAGTGCAGGGAGGGAAGAGGCTGCATACACATGTATGTGCTTCATTAACACTAAAATTAGAAGGAAAAGAAAAAGAAATTTTGAGAAAAGCCTTTGACTTAATCATCCATTCGCTTTTTTATACTGCATATATTTTTGTTATGTTCAGATGATGTTAAGGGTATTTCTTTGGTATTTTGAAACCTGTCACATACATGTACCTATAAATTCCCTTATTAAAGTTGAAATATTTACATCAAACTAAAGCATCTGAATCAAGTACCTCATCTCTTCTTCTTCTTCTTCTTCCTTCTTCCTTCTTCTTCTTCTACTTCTTAAGCTTAACTTTTGGGATGTTTTATTTATTTATTTATTTATTTATTATCAAACTTATTTATATATTATGAATATATTTAATTTCTTTATGCTGTTTTCATAAAAATGTATGGTCTCTCGAAACCAGGAAGTTTTCACAACTGTCAGCTGGATGATTAGCTTTCAGTCAAATAGGAGTGTAATATAAGTAGATAATTACAATAAATTGTCTAATTATCCTAATTACCTCTGAAAATGATACTAAGTCATTTTAAATATGTAAACCATTAGACTTATATGTCATATCAAAATTAATATGAAGACGAAAAAAAAGAAAAGCTATGAATTTTTTAAATGTACATGAATTATCATTGAAAGGAAAGTACAATATTCATTGCATTCTTCAGTAATTATGTTTTTGCTTGATCATTGAATGTTCAAAATATTAAAATTGGTAACATTATAAGACTGCATGGATGTAAGATGTCATGTATATTTCAAAATCATTATCTGTAAGCCTCAATCCTGATCTGCTGAGAGATTAAATATATTTGGAGACAGAAATTGGGCCCCATATACCCACTTATAATTAAGTGCCTTCGTAATTGAAGCTTTTTGAGTTGAGCACAGAAGTACATTGTAGTGACAGAACATTAATTTGACATTTTATATTATATTCAGGGACAAATGCAGATCTGTATATCAGATTAATTTCAATTGCATTCATTTCATAACCAAAAAAAGGGTGGATCAAACTTTTCTTTCCACTCCACAACCAGTGCATAGTAATTATCATCAAGTAAAATATATGACCATAGGACATCTAAGTGATAGTAATAAATGACTGAGTGTTAACCACTGGTGGAGATAAAGTAACAGATGATTGAATGTTTAATAATATAACACTGTGAGGAAAATCCTAGGAGTTGGTCATCTTCCACAATTTGTATTAATTAAGTATAGTATTGATCAACCATACACTAGTGTAGGTCAGCTCATGAGGTACTCTCGTCCTCGATACTCCAGGGGTTACGCTCACTTTCTCTTTCTGCTTCCCTGGAATATACGTCATATCAAAATTGAAGGCACGCGGTTAGCTATTTGATTGGTCTCTGCTTGAAAACTGACCAATCTCTGTCAATACCAGATGTACTGTCCTTTGAAGATCAATTACAGAGGAACGACATGCCAGAGTTCAAAACCAGTCTATTTTACCATAATACGCGACTCACTGCAAGATTCTTTCGATGTACATCAAAGGATCAAACTTGTCTTTTTGCTCACCCACAAAGTGGTGCACACTTATTATATATTAGCCTTCAATTTTATTATGACATATTTCAGGCTTCATGCAGTTTTGCTATATGACATATTCCAGGTGTGCAGAATGCGAAACTGAGCATACATAACCCCTAGAGTATCGAGGATGAGGTACTCTGAGTGTTTCAATCTAATGTTTGAAGGTTTTCAGATTCAAACATTGATCTACATTTTCCCTCTCCTAGCTGTTATAATTTAAAGTCTGTGACATAATAGCTACTCTTGTTGCAAGGGTAGTGTTGTGTTTGTGACACATATAATGGTAGTTTAAAAGGGACACCCAAGCCTGGATTGTAAATTTATAAATATGTCATCCTTAGAGGGAACAACTTAGAAAAAGGAAGAATTAAGGAATATAGTGGAACTAAAAAATAATTGGCTGCCGGGCAATTGCTGATAACCAGATATATACGTACTTGCAGCTCAGTTTGTTAGAATGTCCCTCCACTGATGTTAGAGGTTCCTGGGTTCAAATGCTGGCATATAAAGCCTCATTGCATTTCCCCTCTGCTGTTACAGTTACATACATGTATGACATTTGAAATTTAAAACTACAAGTCAGGAGTTTTTATAACAATGTGCTTATATGGTAATCACACATACATAATACAGTTGTATTTTAAATCAGAAAAATCAATCTTCAAAGTTTGGATGGGCAGACACTTTGCCCAATTTTGCAATTTCAACTTAAAATGATGTTAAGATTAAAACTTTAAAATGGTCATGCTATTGTGCAGGCATTAATTTTAATTAAATAATTCATAAACTAATGAATTTAAATTGTAAATAAAGGTTACTGGGTTGTGTGCTTTAAAGATGCCTTCAGCTTTAATTAAAGTCTATTTGATTTCTTTTTAAACGTCGTTATATCTACAACATATTTTCTTTTAATTTCTACGAAATATTATTTACATATATACATGAATGCGGTGGGCATATAAGATATTAAAATATGCCTTATTAAGGCAATAACCACTGGTACCAAGAAGTTAGGTGATGAAAAATTGTTATTAAATACTTAACAGCTTTTTAATTGGGTAATTTACCTTAACATCTAATTAACAAGAGGTTTTATGGGGAAATATGTTCATGTTAACATATATAGGCACAATTTAATTATAATATGAATAAATCAGTAAAGCTAATATATATTTTTGAAGAGGGTTTGATTCAATTAAATCTGCTGAAAAAGAAATTAAGATGGAGAACAAAATCTACAGATTTAATCTTGGAACAATACTAGTAGCTAGAGTAACGGCTCGTGGAAATGTTATGAATTTTACAGATGGGTTTGCTCATACATTTTGTACATGTGTATGGGTGTCAGGAATGAGTGCTCAGGTAGTAGATATTGAAATTGAAGCACACCCTTGTAAATATTTGTGTATTCTAGTGAGATTGGTATCTCTATAATTGGTTGTAAGATATCTAAACAGTTTATTTCTGTATCCTTGTAAGACGTTATATACCTTTGTAATATATACTACAGGTTCGTAACTTTAATTTCCAGGTGTATGTACACGTCCAACACAAAGATCATTCTTAAGGTGATAAATCTTTTGATAGCAAGTTTATTTACTTTGGTTTGTGATTTATGTACAGAGGAATAACCCAAAATACACAATATATCTAAGTTATTAGTGGTCCTTACCTGGGTTTTCAGACCTCCGTATTGTGGTCTTGGTAAGATTGGGACTTGATTTATAGCCAGTTCTTGGGACCTAAACATTTATCTGACTCTGGTCGGACATTTTCGACAGTAGAACGTGTGAGGGAATTTGTATTTTAATCATTAAGCATTGTTTACCATTGATAATCGTACACTTGTATTTCTATCAGTACACATTTAACCTGCAACCAATTTCAAATTATAACAAGCATCCCTGGGGGTAATGTTTGAAATATATATATGGCAAGATTCTGTACATACGCATACTAAAGTCTGAAGACTCAGCATAAATATCAGCTTACAGGTAATTCTCAGATATCATACATATATATAAACCCTTGTAAATATTAATTGTTATATTTTCTAGAGGACCAAGATGCCACAGCCAGCCCTCCAAGACCCTCGGTCTTATATCAAGGCCCAGCGACTCCCGCTGCCCTCACATGTGGGGTCCAGGATCGAGACCCGTGGGACCAGCGACTACCGCGCTGCTCAACCAATGCGGATTGAAGTCAGAAATGAAAACTATTTTCGTCGTCTCCAACAGATGAAAACAATGGGATTCAATGCTGTAAAGCACGAGGCATACATAGGCATTGGCGACCCTTTCTATTTGGACGAGAAAAAACTGATTTTAAACGCTCTCGGACAACTAGAGGAGGTAAGATAATGATGTTTTTTCTTAAGACAAATCAACTTATCAGTTTCAAGGCATCTTATTTTCAACTAACGTTCATCAAATAGTGGGCTTTTCAAATCACCCTTTATCCTTGATTCATATTTGTCCATTGGTCATTTACGTACTGTATACTGAACAGAACTTTCTCAAATGTCATATGAGGGTTAATTCTTGTTGCTTCACTTTACTTTTAATTGCTCTAAATATATTCACACAAAAGGGCTACAAAACTGCCTTAAAAATAATGGATGGGGTTGGGTGTTCAGACATATTTGTTAGACTTGTTCAAAACAATTCTCAATCATTACATTTTTTTTTTTGAATTTGGATCAATTTAGCAAAAATTCTTGAAAAATTCTCAAAAATGCCTTTCAAAATTACACATTTTAAGAAAGCATTACCATAGATCTGCAAAAATACAATAACCTATTTTTTACATTTTCAAGAAAATTATACTTTGGTCATTACCCTTACCTCCAATTTTATATGCTGAAAAGGTTGACAGTTAATGTTGCCAGGCGGATTCATTTATATAAATATACTATCAAGTCAATAATGTAAATACTTGGTCCGATTGTTCATATGCTGATTTAGTTATGAAATTAATGGGGGGGTTCACACAACCTTCGAATTCCAAACGTTTTTTTTTTTGTTTTTTTTTTTTTTGAGAAATTTAAGTTTAATTCTGAATTTCAATCTTTTTAAAAAAAATAGTCCATAATGAAATATTTACTGTAAAGGAAGTCAGTGTTTAAACTTCAGGGTGTCGTTGGATATTTGATATCAAGATTTCTTGAACGTCCTTGCTGTTTATAAAGGGATATGTTAATGAAGCACTAACTCCCAGACAGATATTTGTGTTCCTGCCACTTCTTATCCAACCGTCTAGCTAGACATTCACATGATTGCACCTTTATTTTACAAGTTGTATTGAGATTAAACAGCCTAGATGTCTGCCTTGTCGTGGTACTTTTCACACCTGAGTTATAGAATACATTAGCTGAATGAGGAATCAAATCCAGTTAAACCTTCAAACCTCAGGAGAATAAAAGCTGGATGTGTTTGTATTAAATGGAAATGTATTCTGATATCCATTGAGCCACTTTACCACGCAATTCAAAAGAAATCTTTAAACTTATGAAATGTGTTATGTTCAATGAATTGAAAATGAAGAAAATTTGAAACCAACTGTGTACAGCATAGTAGAAACTAAACAGTATAACCATTTATAATCACGGAGCCAGTCGTCTGATACAGATTCTATATATATAGAGTTTACACTGTAAGTGTAACCAATACACATTTATTTTGTCTGTTAAAGTTTTATTTTATTTAGGCTAATTTATCTGCTACAGGTTTATTTTATCTGCTACAGGTTTATTTTATCTGCTACAGGCTTAAAAGATCTGAAACAGGTTTATTTTATCTGAAACAGGTTTATTTTATCTGAAACAGGTTTATTTTATTTGAAACAGGTTTATTTTATCCAGGCTAATTTTATCTGATACAGGATTAGTTTATCTGCTACAGGTTGAAGTTATCTGAAACAGGTTTGTCTTATCTGATACAGGTTTACTTTGTCTGAGACATGTACAGGTTTGATTTATCTGAGACATGTTTAGTTTATCTGCTTCTGGTTTAAGTTATCTGAAATAGGTTTAAGTTATCTAATACAAGTTTAAGTTATCTGATACAGGTTTGATTGATCTGATACAGGTTTATCTTATCTAATACAGGTTTAGTTTATTTGCTACAGGTTTGATTTATCTTATACAGGTTTAGTTTATCCGCTACAGGTTTAGTTTGACTGCTACAGGTTTAAGTTATCTGAAACAGGTTTATCTTATCTGATACAGGTTTAGTTTATTTGCTACAGGTTTAAGTTATCTGAGACAGGTTTGTTTTATCTGAAACAGGTTTAAGTTATCTGAAACAGGTTTAAGTTATCTGAAACAGGTTTATCTTATCTGATACAGGTTTAATTTGTCTGATACGGGTTTAATTTGTCTGAGACAGGTTTGATTTATCTGAGACAGGTTTATTTGATCTGACAGGTTTATTTTATCCATATTTATTTCACAGATATCAACATCTGTATGAATTCTTTACAGAAATCAATTCTTGAAATGATTATGGATCTCTTCCTGCTTTATAAAAAAAATAAGTTGTTTTCAATTCTGAATAATTGGTTTGAAATATTTCACACTTCCTTTGAGGATTTTTGTGTTGACAATGTTATCAAGTTCTACAAAGTAGGTCATCATATATGTCCATGTACAATAATATGTTTCTGAAGTGTAAGATCTACAATAGATAATGACAGTAAATGTTCTGTGGCTAATGATGTGTCTGTTTTGGAGTCACATGTGTATTGGCGTGTGTTTGTTATTGTGTGTTGTATATGATATACACATCACTAGCTAATATAATATCGGCAAAACCTCCGAACCAGTCATTCAGTGGGTAGTTTGTCGAGTGCCAGCGTGATACTTGTGATCACAGATTTCATTGTTCTGTAATGTAATCCTCTGTTAGAACAACAAGTGATTGTAGAGCTGTGTTCACTGATAGATTGACGTGTGTTCTGTACAACAAGACTTAAGGTATTCAATGTGTATCACAGTACGTACTATATAACCAGATATTGGTCATTGTAATTTAAAAGTTACATATTTAGGCACAGACACTTGATTGTAGCCAATATCGTATAAAAAGAAATAAAATGATGGGGGGAAAAAAGTAAAAAATTACTGGTCCGGAACATGATCTGCCGATACACTTTTACTGATTATAATTAACAGTGTATAGAGGCCAATCAGGTTCAGGACTGGTCTTTTCCTTTTTTTTTTCCTTTTTTTTTTTTCTTTTTTTTTTCATCACTTTTTTAAAAACTCAAGTGCCTGTGATTTGGAGACTCATATTCATTCATCACTACTGCAGGAAATGCCATTAAATCCCCATGAAATCCCCATGAAATTTACATTGTAAAAATGTCATGTTTTAAACATTAAATTATCAATTAAAATCTCAACTATTTACAATTTCAGGTAATTAAAGTTCTGATATTATATAAAAAATATAAAATGTTATGAATTTTTCTTTCATGTTTATAGATAGTGTTGAGAAATTTATTTTAATTCATTTTGTTATGAAGCATTTTAATATTGATTTGAATGGGCATTAGTCAGCAATAAAATTGTCATGAGAACGATAAATGATCATGAAATGAATGCCAAAACAATAACCTGATGGCCATTAATTTAAAGGTAAAATATTAATGAGTCACCATTAAAAATGTAGATAGTCTTAACTAATTAAATGCCATTAATTCAATAAAAAATATATGTTTTATAAGTTCATGGTTTGTTATTACACCATAAAATATCTTTTACACAGCATAATTAAGATGACTAATGTATAGGAAATTATATTAAATGACATGCAATATGCCACCCATGCAGAAAAAAATAATAGCCACTAATTTAGATTTTTTGAATTTGGAAGTGAGATATGGAATCAAATTAGCATACAGTGCTTTGATCTACATTGTATACCAGGAATTTTTCGCCCAGTCATATTTTCGCCCTTCGACAATTAAATCCATTTTGACCCAATATCAAATTCACCCCTCACATTTAATTACTATGTATATAATGTTAATTTCATTAAATGGAAGGCAAAAAAAGACGAAAATGAAACTGCAGCAAAATTTCCCAGTATACAGTATTGCGTCCTTGGTCAATATATCTTTTCTCGGGTCGATAAATCCAGGTATCGACCGAAGTTAAAGACTACAATTGTTTTATTATTTTCAAAACTGTAAGCAATCTGTAAAAAAAAAAACACAACAAAAAAGCTACCAAAGCGAGACGGTGCGTTTGTTTTGAGACACGTCATAATTCTATTTTTAGAAACACCCAGTCCTTGAACAAAAATCACGCACTCCAAGTCAATATCGGTTTTTATCGGTGGACACGTGATGCACTCCTGGCCAATCGCTTGTCGGGAATAATATGAAAAAATAATAAAAATATATATGCAGACACATTTATAAACAAGGAGTAATATATGATTCTAGTTTGTTTTGTGGATTTTCATTCACATGAATAAATTCCACATTTCAAACAAATTTGCAAAATACATACATTATATTCAGGGAATTTAAGGTTCATCAAAACTTCACATTTATATGTTCAATTTTCTCATTTTTAATGCATCTTCATCAATTGTCTGCCAGTGCTCTCAGCACTTTGATTAAATAGAGAATATAAAAACCCTGAAAATTCCACTTTAAAGTGCTTTTAATTGATTTGGAGAAACATGTTGGAACAGCTCCCTGTCAGCCTTCAGAATTACATTTCAGTACAATCAATGAACCCGTGTAACTGAATATTGAAGCTGTGATGTGATCAATATTCCCACCACATTTTATGGAATTTAATCAAACCCAGCTGCACTTAAATGGGGTAATAAGGCAATAGAACAGTATTAAGCATATTACATTTCCTAAATAATATATTCGGTTTTTAATGAAAAAGAAAATTAAATCATTGCATAGAATATTTAACGATCGCATAAATATTTATGATTGTGATAAAATCTTAATTTCATATTTTTAATTTGTTAAAGGGTATCTGATGACAATATCATAAATCATTTTTAAAGAGGCTTCAGATGTGAATGTATTTTGAACGTTTTATTTACCAGATGTACTTGTATAAAAACCTTTTTTCGTGTTTTAAAAATTACTCATTGCCCCTACAATTATATCAGGGACAGATTTTAAATTACCACTTATAATTGATTTCACATGAATTAAATCACCTGGTATAAATTATTTAAGTGAACAAATTGAAAAAATGTATCTCAAACTTTCTCAAACTTTTAAACTTTTCCCTTAATTCAATATTGAGTGATTTCACATGATATATATGTATTTATAATTGAATGTAATTTTCTTAAACGCTAAAATCTATCTAAAAGTTTTAAATTCTGCATCAGCACTAGTATAATGATTTGTGAACATTGAAAAAATAAATTTCTAAAAGTATCCCCATAGCACTCCCAAAAACTGTAACCAATCGGAAACTTAACTGTTTTATCCGGCGTGACTATAACTTTGACAAATCATTGCTGAAAAGAAAACCATTCAGGAATTAAACAAAACAAAATGTTATAAATGTAAAATTAAATCAGTGGGGCTTGACCGGTAGTTAAAATGTGTACATTATTTTTTTATATTTTTTTTAGTACCCAAATTGCTTCAAGTTTCATAAATGCATACATATATATCAGACAAAATTGACACAATTTGACTTTTTTTTTTTTTAATTATTTTCCTAGATTTAATTGTAATTATATTGTTACATGTATAACAGTCATTTTGTCATAAAAGCAATGAGTAAAGAATTGTTGGTTCTCTGTGGTATAAGAATCTCTAAATTCTGATTATACATTTTTTTTTCTTTGTCCTCTCTGCTGCCCTTGTTGGAAGGAAATTGAAATAAATGTTTATTTTATTCAAGTTGTTGATAAAATAATGCATGGTATTTCCCCATTTTCTGTCTCTTAAATGCCAATTAATGGACAAGAAAAGCCCAAGAATGAGTCTGTTTTTGTTCTGCATTCTTTTACACTGGGTGACATACATAATGTAGTTTGCCAAAGACATATCAAACCTTGGGTCCCTGATTTGTGTACAATCTCTGACACATGGTGACATATTACATTTTAGATTCCCTGTGTACTTTCGAAAACATGTAAAATGAAAGGAAATATAATTAAGGTCAACTTAAACAAACACAAAGTCAATCTTTGCTGGATATGGACAAAATTTGGACGGAAAATAAACAGTTTGGTATATGTGTTCAGTAAACATAAGGTCCTTACTCTGGAGATAAGATTTGATAAAACTGTCTGGGTTGAGATATGTTTTGATAATTTATCTGTCAACCAAACGTTAAATACTCAAATTGGCTTTCAATTTAATCTTGATAAATAACTGGAATATCTAATTAACCTTGTAACCTAAGTAATGTTATTTTCTGACATTTGACAGTAAGCTATTAAAAATCTGTCAGACACGCGTAAGGTTGACAAAAGTCAACAGCACTTTGATAAGTATACGCATGACAATTATTTCTTTTAAGCTATCACTTCTTTCCTCAAAAATGGATGGTAGGAAGATAGAAAAAGTGAGAAAGAGAGACGTATAACACTTAAGAATATTTGTATTCAGTGTGTCAGATATATGTGTTTAAGCACATGCACAAATGTCTTGTGAAATTTGTTTGTAAGGCAGTAAATATGCATATAGGTGATCAGATAAATTCATTCCATACAAAAGTAAATTAAAAAATAAACAAAAAAAAGAATTCCAATTTATTGATTACAAGCTAAAACCAAAGATATTCATGCCAGTTTTCCACACATGTGTATCAGATAGATATTTCATCAGAATTTTACAAATTTTGACTGTCATTCAGATAAATTTACCAAAAAATGACGAAAACATTTCCACAGAATTTTGTTTTGTTTTGTCAAAAATGCAAAATAAACAACAAAGCTTTTACTCAGCTGCACTCTTGGTTTTTAAAATATGATGAGTTATTAAGAAAAAAAAATCCTTTTGATTTCAGTCAAAAGACATGGAGACAAGCAGTAGTTCTGATGAAGATGACAGAGAATCTGCAACAGATGCCGCAAACCAGAAAGGAAAGGGGGTAAGTCAACCTGTGCTATGTCGTTATTTTTTTTCTTCAAATTTATACTTCACAGTTAATCACCTGCCTACTAAATATCATGCTTTGTACACAGAAAACTGCAACTTGTAAAATTAGTAGGAATCTTATCAAACCTTACGACAGAACTATGTGCTATGGATAAACAGATCCAGCAAAATTTACAATTTTTGCAAATCTGCAAAGTTGTCAAAAGGGAATATACCGAAACACAAAAAATAAATAACGAAAACATAAAGAAATTATATATTATATTTTATCAAGATGCTTCAAATGAATGAGGTGCAGCCGATCAAATGTAGTACAATGTATCAACAAATCTAAATGGTACACACAAAAACAAAAGACCTGTTCTGCTTTTGAAATATTGATTTTTTTTTATGTGCAGGTATCTGCTGCCAAATTTGTGCTGAGAAGATCCAGGAAAGACCTTAACACACTTAAACAAGAAGTATCACACAGCAGGTATTGTATTTAGTGAACATTATATGTATCACAACTCACCAGGTTTATGACCGTGATAGAACCGACAAAACTAGTCCCCTATACTTTTCACGTTTCTCCAGAATAAGGACAAAATTAGGATATATTAAGCCTACATCCCACTTTTCATTGTCTGCAATGCTATATTTTTCTGACATTGGGTCTCTGAAGCCTGTCTTCCAATTTTCTCTTGTTTCAGTAGAGCTGCCCTCTGCTTATCCCTGGTGATATACAGTTCCAACTAGCAGTTCAATATATGATGTATCTTCATTGCTTTTTCAGACACTTTAAAATCCTATCTCTGTGATTTGTATAAGCTTAGCGATTGTCGTGTGATTTCTACCTTCAAATAGAAGTGCTGTAGGGGTTATGTTAATTTGCCTTGACATGTACAGACAATAAATACAAACACCATTTTATCTTTTAACAAAATTATATGTTCAATAAATAGTAATACAGCTTGATGGATATTCGACTAAATGTAAGTTTTACGACAGCTACTTTCCAATGGTCCAGTTTATATCAAAGTACTTTTTTTCTGGCACTTTATATATTTTTTTTTTATATATGATATTAAATTTCATTCTGGTGATCATGCGGTAGTATAAATGGAAAGTACAGAGCTGAGATGAAAACATTTTTGACACAAAAATAGCCCAAATGATGGTTTGTATGTTTCAAATAGTGAAACAATGATGAAAATTAAGTAGCAGGAACATCAAATCACTGAAATTAGCTGGCACGCTGAAACAAAATTACAAAAAAATGATTTATATTTTTTGATTCAGATAGATATCGGTGGATGTTAATGTTTAATGTTGTGTTTTGTGAATATATATAACAATGGCCACATTTAGCAAAGAATTGATTCTGAATGATGATGATGATGATGATGATGATGATGGTGGTGCACTGGTGGTGGTAGTGATGATGATGATTATGATGATGATGATGATGACGATGATGATGATGATGATGACGATGACGACGACGACGACGACGACGACGACGACGACGACGACGGCGACGGTGATGGTGGTAGTGATGATGAGGATGATGATGATGAAAGATGATGATGATGGTGGTGGTAGTGATGATGATGATGATGATGATGATGATGATGGATGATGATGATGATGATGTTGATGATGATGATGATGGTGGTGGTAGTGATGATGATGATGATGATGGTGGTAGTGATGATAATGATGATGAAAGATGATGATGATGATGATGTTATGATGATGATGAATGTGACTTTCTTTATCTACTTTACAGGAGCCTGATTCGCAATGTAAGACTGGGACATGGACTGTTTGACTTGA
>JAUMHH010188373.1:1811-14334 GCA_032359455.1 Chlamys rubida
GGGATGGTTTATTATATGTATTATTTTTTTTGTTTTACGGTTATTGCCGAAGCTTTGGTCTGACATCATATACTGTGAATTACATATTTTCCGCAAGGGATTGATGTTCGTTTTAATTCCCGAAGATACTCATTTGTCCATTTAAAATTTTCTTCGAATATCAAATCCACCGATAATTATTTTCAGCATTGAAATCATTTCTATCACACAGCATTATAGATTTGCGAATAAAAGCTACATGCATACTTCGCAAAATAAAACACGAAACCCCAGTTATCAACAGTAAGGGCAATCACACCACCACCAACACTTGTTATCGCGGTGGATATAAGTGTGATGTCGTTAACAACATTGAAATAGAAACGGTTGCATTGTTTGTATGTTGTACCGATTGACGGACAGCAAGAAGAACAGACGGATGGACAAATGCTGTATTGGTTTTATATTTCTGTCAATTAAACTCAAATTTCATAGAAAGCCGGTTAAGACTATCGCCTATTGTTTCGAGAAATTAAGATTCGGAAAACATTGTTTCTTTAATTTTACCCCATGACATATATAAATATATATTTACCATCCTCATTGAGCTATATACTGTCTCGTGCGAGAACGAGAGGCGACGCGAGTACAAATCGGGGAAGGCGTGTGAAAGGAGTGGGGAAGGAAGGGGGTGAATTAACAAACTAAATGTCTCTGTAAACGATAGCTCTACCAAACAATAATTACATATGCAATAATCATGATGGTGATGAAGCGATTTTCCATTTTATTATTTTGTTTACTTTGACAGATTTAGAATGTGTCACAAAAAGCAATGATTTGGTTTTCCGATCCGTTTGGTTCTACACATTATAAGTCTGTGCCCATCACCTGACTGTTGGTACGTAACCGCCAGGTATGAGATATGCTCTATTCATTTCTTTTCATCAGCATAACAGCTGGAGAAAATTAAGATGTGAAAAAATAATATGTTGAAATTCTATTCAATTTAATAGCTCAATTTTGCCTGGGGCTGGTAAAATTATAACCAAGTCCACCAACTTGTGATTTATGAGTTTCTCGATTCTAATATTTTATTTTTATGAGTAACATAACAAAACCCGTTCTATACCATATCGCTACACTACATCAAATTTAACATGAAATTATACAACTCAATACCGAATAAAAACTTGTGTATTTTGTACTTTTATGATATTGTTCCGGAAATGTTGAAGCGTTTTCAGGGGTATATTGTTCGACAGCTATAGTCGACGCCATTTAAATTTGACAACACAAATAAAAGGAAATACTGATTGAATTACGTTCTGATACTTTTGACTTTTTTTCATGAAATTTCTACTTTAATAGATGAAACTTCTTTGTTCCCATGTCTAGCTATTATAGCATTATTTTGCTGCTCTATAAAATTGTGAAGACACTGTGAAAACTCTAGTCATATGTATAGCTTCTGATGAAGGATAAGCTAAGATAGGATGTCAAACCCATTTTTATGTGACCGAAAAAGGAAAATATTAATAAACGTTTAGGATAAAAGGAAACATCAGCACAACACATATGATACTTAAATCAAAATCATTTCTATCATTTATTACAATCATAAACGGAAATGTCTACCTACATGCGTTCTTCATATTATAGAATCAATGAATATCAGAACACTCAAGAAACAGTGCCAGACTATCAATATATATCCCGTATATTAAAACAGTTTTCAAGTATAGTTTGCTTGCGATTGAGTATCATAAATAATGTCATATCTAGTGTTAATATTTTGCTTCCGTTCCCTGTTTGGTGGCTGATATGTACAACATCTGACGTACACGTGCATGGTGTTCTCCTTGTAAAAACAGACTGAATATACACATAACATATGACGTTTTAAACTTACTCACATCTCCAATATTTACATACTGTTAGTTTTTTTTCAATCTGACAATACGTTTTTTTAACGATTCCTGCACATCATCCAAATCTAAGTTTACTTGCTGCTAATACAATGTACTAGAAACGTCGTCTACGATAACGCCACGTTACATTGAATTAGACGATATTTAATTAATTACTTGCGACAAATAAAGGTTGAAAAGATCGATATATGTAGGCATCAGTGTTTTAATCAAAGTGATCAAACAAGTAGAGAAACTAATCCCCTTCTTCTATTTTAACACAAAGGAAGACAATAAATATCTGGAAACAAGGAAATTCCAATGAGACGTAATACAGACATTGTGTATGTGATGTTGCTGTTGAAACGTTGCCCACAGTGTTTAAAATAATCATATAAAGATGACATTTTTGTCACATTTATATATATCTATTGTTCATAAAAGATGGCACCAAGACGCCTTATGGGGAAATCATTTTAATCAATCTCGTTATAATGAAAATTAATCTAAAAACTAGCGCACTTTTACAAAGAATATTACAAAAAAAAAGTTTCCTAAAGTACTATTGTTTCTTTATCACTGAGTAAAATGATATGTATAATGTAAATAGCTCAAATATTATCGCTACAAAGATGGACCAGAAAACAAGCTTGCAGCTTATTGACTTGATATTATTCTCTCCATGGCTTTATTTTTTCTTAAATCTGTTGTCTTGTTGTTTTTCTACACGTGTCATATGTAGTATTTTGGGGTTAACATCAGTAAAAATGAGTAGTTATTAAGAGAGAGGTGAACATTCTACGTTCGTTTAGACTGTCAGTGATTTTAAAAACCTGATACAGTGGGTTACCTGTCTCTCGTGGGGTTTTGTTAACAGACATATTGTCACTCTCCACTCTATCCTTTGTTACTTTCCTAAAGTATAAACTTTGGTGCTGGGGTGTCGTATGCTCCGCACATTATTTCTGAAATTAAAACATTATTCATTAATATACAGGATAGAATTGATACTTGATACTGAATACAATAATATACAAATATATTTAAACCCAATATCTTACTTAACCATACCTTAAATATTCATACTATAAAATACATGTATAGTCTCGTTCTGTCTGTATATGAACATACGACGAGGTTTGTTAAACATATGTTCAGAATCTCTTTATTATTTTTTCTTGAAAAGTTCAAAAAATATCTTTACCAAATAAACATTTGTTCATTACAGGTCATTAGCAAAAGTATGCGAAATAATATACTCATTTTGTGTAACAATGATGTATGTGTGTATTGTCGCTATCAATGTTTTGTTGTACAGTTGTTGATCAGAGGGCATTAGAATAATTATGTTTAAACCAAATTGGAACGATTGATAAAAAAAGGTTCAACATGATTAAGTTTTATTGGTGCTTCTCAACAGAAACAGAAATTCAGTTTTGTTTGTTTACAAATATGTAGTAGTTACTGGATTTTATTGCCGTACACAAAAACGTTCCTGCGTGATTTGTAGATATGCTCTAAACGTATCTTGGTAGCATGCTAAATTAGTCTCTGCTCAGGTGAAATCAATTTCATGCTCAAGTAAACAAACTAATGTTTACGTAGATATACCATTAGAATTGTAACTTGTTTTTTTCTCTTTAGAGAAATCATTTAATGCTAGCATACGATTGCTTCATGACGTAAAGAAAATCGAGATATCATTGTGTGTACATAGAAAAAAGGTTTATGTCATTTCAGTTTGTAACATTCAATATAATCAGCTCAAATCATCTTCGTTCTCGTTCGTTTAACACTGTTCTGCGTTTTTTAAGTGGAAACTATTTCTATTCAGGACTTTGGGAAATGGCTGTCTTCAATTTAAGTTTGCCAGTACAGTAATCGTATATCATACTATTTAAATTTTGATCTATCCAGATTTTTAACATTTCACTTTCATACAATTAAAATTTATGGAAATTGATTTTTTTTATGTTGTGAAATTCAAATTAAAAAGCCCTACCAAAACGAATGTCTTTAAGTGCTCAAGAGAATTTAATTTTTCTCAGACCACTTAAACTCCGCAAAACTGACAAGTAAATATCTATAAGTCATGTGATAAATCAATACATTATACATCACATAACCAACGGTGTAACATAGTGTATACAAACGTGTCCATTGTCGGTATAACAGTACCTTATGTAACGCCATCCATTATGACGCCAGAATTGAGACAAAAACATGACGTCATGACATTGTGACGTCACATATTGACAAAACACATGAAATTAAGAGGTCGACGTAGAAGAATTGATAGGCGTTAGAGAAAACATTGTTTTTGAATAAAACAAAATCGATAGAGACTCGCTAAAAAGAACTATAGATTCTTATCATAAACAAAAAGGATTCAATAGACAGGAATTAAAGTCTCTATTTTAATTTAAGTTTTAACATCACATAAGCTGATACATGTGTGTTAAGGCCCGTTGTCACGTCAGTGTTGACTAAAGTTACGATAAAGGGCAAACAGAGCGGGGTTTTGTTTTTGTTTTTTGTGAATTAATTATGAAACAAAAAAATGTGATAGTATGATCAAGTCTCATGCGCGTTCTCATACTATCTGTGTTTTATGAAAACGAGATAAAATTTCACAGAAAAATATATTATTTGGAACATGTTGGAGATACTTTTAATTCCTTTTGGGAATTCAAATTCTTGCAAATGATTTCTCCGAAGCGAAATAACAACAATGCTATGATTTACAGGGTAAAATAGCCTGTTTTTGTCGAGGTCTAACGGTAAATTTATGGATAGGTAATTCGTGTAAATTTAATCTGAAATCATATTGCACAACTACATGAACCTGTCTCATTTATGTCGAGGAAGAACTGTTTTGTCGAGTTAAACAAGCATCACAAATATCCTATCGTTTCAATCGAGGTTTGGAGTCTACCGTTATACATTCACTTACACATTTCGTTTTTTGTGTTAACAGGAATTTCAATAACGAATTTATGACATACTTTTATAACAAAACAAAATCTGATGGGAGACAATACATACACGTTTTTGCCAGCTGAGACTACCATTTTTAAAGTATCGTTTCCTGGTGTTGACATTGATAAGATGTTAATTGTTTATAAAACAGGCAATCATCACTGCAAGTTGACAACATTCTCATTAAATTTCATCTTATTTGATTTATTATACATACATTTTACAAAAAAAATGTCGAATAGAACAACTTGTTTGTCTTGTTTAAATGTGAATTACAGATGCTAATAAAACGTTGTTAATTTTTGTGATTGCATAACGAACAATGTTTATGTTATTATACAAGGATTTCGGCGCCAATATTTCTTTTCCTTTCATGAACATTTCAATTTTTTACAACTAGACATATGTTATAAATGTTTATTTCAACCAAAACATGTAATATTGAACATAGCCATGTAAGAAATTTTATTTAAATTGTAGATTTCACAATTTTAGTAATATTTATATGATATAAACATTCACCCTAACCCCTATACACGCCCTTAAAATATACATTGTCAACAAGAAATACAAGCAAAACAGCGGTTAGTGAAACAAAACGTGACATGAAATGTTCATCTGCGCTGGAAGTGTGTACTTTGTACATGGACAGTCAATTCAAAACTTGTCAGGGGAGTTATACCAAAACTGTCCTTTTTCAGACAAAGGAAACTTATTGTAAATACCATGTAATAACGTTAAAAGATTTCAGATTTTTTTTACTGGTAGCTTTTTGGCATTTTTGTTTGATAATATACACACGCATTTTGCTTGCCTGTTTCAATCTATCAATTTCAAGTTCGGGGAAGGATTGTATTGTCCTACAAGTTCTTAAATTTTACATATAAAAGGAATGCTCTTACATGAATGATCGCTCTTTACTAAAAAAAAAAAAAAGTCTTCAATAAGACACCATTGTTAAACATATATCTCACATAATCCTATATTCTCCTTTTGGTAAGCTCTTCTATAATTAATAAGTATATCTGATAATATGTTAAAATACATAAGTTACTTGCGTCCCTTGCTATACATTCTCATTTTCCTGTTTGTCTAATGGTAAACAAGACAAAAAGTGCATTCTGTACAGGAAACTTTCCGATGGAATTAGGCCATGGAGATTTTCCTGGAGAGATATCGATAAACAATGTTAATTCTCGGCGATCACCCCAGTAAGATGTCCCCGAAATACCTATAGGATAACACACACGAACACGGCCTAATGGCTGACGCCCATTATCTCCCAACTATAAACTGTCGTTATAGCTCTACTTTGACGTCTCTGTAAGAGAAATTGCGAAAATTATTCCGTTTCATTATTCCATTGGTCCCGTCTTTGCTATAAATCTGTCTCATTTACAGCCTCGATGTCTCATTTTGCTACAAAGAATAAAATATATCGCTAGAAAGTAAAGTTATCTGATCTTTGGGGTGTGTCACTAGCTTGGGTATAGAGAAAACCTGACATCGACCTTGCTGGTGCTACTAAAACGAATATACATAAAACGCATTAGAAAAAGTCACGGTAGGCTGGGTTTACTTAAACATCTTTAGTCTACGTCACAAGCAAGCATATCTGTTGCAATATTAATATACATAAATGTTACCGCTAGGTCCCATAGGCATTTTTCGAGTCTGTGTTATACCCGCGTTTGTAATGTTGTCTTTTCTCTCGTATGGTTTACGGGCCTAAATACAAACCGGAACCGTCACCCGGGTCGCCATAAACCCGGAGCAAGCTCATGTTGGAGGGCAATTTCCTATGCTGTTGTGCATCTTGGCTTGAATTAGTGATTTATGATTTCTTCGCATGCTAACTCCACTGTCGCCTAGAAGGAAAAAGAACTTTTCAGGGGAAAATTTGAGTACTTCCCCTAGTGTTGATAGCTAGAAAACCCAGCTAGGGCTTATCTCTCTTTTACTGTCTCAATAAAATTTCTAAGTGCTATCTCGTAACGCCATAACGATGGGGCCATTATCCGACTATTTTGGGTAGTGCTATGTAGCCTTATCCATTTCGTGTTTCCTTTGGGATCCTTTCCCCGCTAAGTCCAATCAACGGCTTGTGCGCAGCATCTTATCTACCAGATATCAGTTCAATGTTTGTTGACTGTATTGCAGTTTCGCGACGCTTTAACCGCCATCGTGAAAACCCCTCAACTTGCAAAAAGACAAGATCGCAACGTAGCAACCATTACTGCATCAACGCGAGATGGGCGGAAGCTGGGACTCCGCCGAACTATAGACTAACAGTGTCAACCGGACGCTATTAGGCGCTTCAAGTTTTGCCCAATATGTACATAATAGTACACTCCTAAGCCCGAAAGTACGTTTTTCAGAGCTTTATCATGATGGTACTTCAAGTCTGGATCTGATAAATTATATTTGTTCCCGGATTCTATTTTGAACTATTTATCGTCTGGAGAGAAATTGAAAGCTCAATATCATGGTATTGACCAATGATCCTCGTCGTCACGGAATAACCGGTATCATCAGGTAGCTCGAGTTATCGGGTGTTCGATGTGAAACTCTTCCAATATCGTCTTATTAGGTTTGACAGTGTGGGAAATATCAGCTACAGTTGATCTGGTATGATCGGCATCCGGAAAACCTCACAGTCAGTTTTGTATATTTGTTTGGTTGTTTTACTTCCCGTCCACAGTTTAAGTCATTTCGGACCAAAAAGCGGTGCTTAAACAGACAATCGCATAAATACTTTGTTTTAAAATATTCTTTTTCGTATAGACACATGTATTACTTTTTAAGAAAAAAGACTCAATCTACGTATCAACATTGAAACTTGTAGTTAAGAACTGCGATTATGGTAAGTCGGACAGGTTTTGTTAATACGTAAATACCGTTATTCCTGAACCTTTGAAAAACCAAGATTAACGATGTTCAACATATAAATCAATTTTGTAATAGCACTTTCTGGTTAATTGAGTTTTTCCGGATTATATGGTAGAGTCAATGGTTAGTAATTTTCTTAGTATTTTTCTGGACGATAGAATTCATGTAAAACATGAATATATTTCATATAACTGGAGACAAAGGCATCAACGCGTAACAAATCAATCTCGCTACCAAACCCGATGTTGATGAATAATTTCACCATTGTCATTGCCTACTGCCTAAAGGCAAAAAATGATAGTTTCAAAAAACGATAGCAGTTTATTTGATAACATGTCTGTAAAATGATAATCCGTGATCTCTTCTTTCTTCTAATTAATTGTCATATTTTGTATCTTCCAGCAATACCAGGCAAAGAAACAACAAATTCTTTGTGAAAAATATAATAGACAGTCTCAAGTTATTTTATCAACTAGAATAAAATTCGGAAGCTTGGGTGACGAAAGGTCAGAGAATATTGATGTTTGGGGCGGAGACAATTACTGGGATGTGATGTCGGCGTATTGTTTTTATCAATTTCCCGTCTCGAGAGACCGGTGACATTCAAAACTTCCTTCTACCGCATGCGCAGATAGCAGCGACCATCTGTCGATCGCCGGACTTCGTTTGTTCCGAGAGACTGTTCGGAATATCTCGGGACATATTGAAATAGCTAATGTTATAGATTACAAAACGTGATAAGCTGAAGAACCCTTCAAAATTAGAAGAGGGGACACTCGCACATATAATCTCAATCTAGTCGCTATTTATTTTGTGTGCTGAGCAAGAAAGGGCCGACAACAATGCCCTTTATATCCTATAGCTATGGCTTGTAAATAGCACGCGACCCTTCAGTGAGTGGGAGGGTCGGGCTATCATTAGTCCCTACACTTGTGGTTAGCCGTCCGCGCTTGAGTGGTTTGGGATAAAATAACTTACATGGGGCGACAGGCATGACAGGAAAAGACATAAGGTGGTGGGCAGTCTGCATAATCCCTCCCCGAAACCCACAGGTAATTCTACGAATCAAACAATAACTGAATCGCACACGTAAAGGAACAACGCTAATAACCAAAGCGTACTAATTACACCAGAAGCCGGACGCCAGGTCCGTCGCCGAGTCCGGTTTGATCGCGATGTTTCGTCCTCTCGGATTCAGCAGCTGTTGAGAACACTCGGGAGGGGCGGAGATAACCGTAGCCCAAACAAAAGCACTACAAATATAGAAGACTAAACACAAGCTTATTCTGTTTTCAAAACTGGTAGAAGACGGCGGGGGGTCCGACTCTCGGAGCTACGAGAGGCGGGGCAGGTCGATCTCCACGTGTTATAGGGTGTGATTAAAGGGAGGTAATAATTACCACCATCTCCATATTTCACTAGAATCCCTCGGGGTGGTCTCTGTATTACGTAATTAAAATATTAATAAACGCATGGAAATTGTCTTTCATAACTGTAGAATTCTGGTTTTGTTAACAGACAACATACAAAGATTATTATTGTGCCGAATATACGTCATTATTTTTGGTAAAAATATAAATTAAATGGAAAAATTGTGTTTTATATCTATTTTCCTGCAATAAATGAATTGGCAGCTCGCCGTGGTGCGTATAGTATACTTTAATTATCGCATCGGGAGTAAATGGAAACGTTATGTCTATATATATTACACATCAAATTGAAATATTAATTATTTTGAGAACAAAAAATAAAATGAAAACAACAGCGCGTGTTGAGTGAGTCGATTAAGCCAAAATCCGGTTTGTGTAAACTAAGATTGAATCATTATCCCAACGACCGAATCAGTGTATATTGAATGTATAACTACATATATATGTGTAAAATGTTACGTAAATAATTATTTGATTTTAAAATTATCAAATCAGTTAGATAATTGAATATGCCACGAGTCACTTGACAAGTTATATATTGCAAGTATTCAACGAAACTAACTTCATAAAATAAGTATATTATATACATATTGTACATAATTACAAGATTGTACGCATATCTGCAATGTCTATTAAAATAGATATACTATTGAACATCATTACACACTATTCAAATTACAGCATCACAATTTTTTCAGACGCACATCAATCACTCTTGATGAAAGGCGTACAGAGACTCTAAGACCCGAGTACCAGACAAGGCTCACGTAATCGGGCAGGTGACCTTTTCACGTCCCGGATCGGGGAATTACACCCACGCCGTTTTGTTGAAAAGCGAGTGAACTATCCGCTTCGCCAGCCGACCACCAACTATGTATGTGTGTAAGATACCTATAACAGTGTCTTCAGTAATACCAAATATATTTCACGAGTGTTGCTATTTTTTTTGTATCTTTCACGAGTGCGCAGCAACTACCGGAATTAATTACTTTTACGTAAAAATGGCAAGTCGTGGAAGGTGTGTCGTGTGTAATTGCGGTCGGAAAGCAATGTGTCCGGACTAAGTGAGTTCCGCATACGGTTACACCTGTTTAAACTGAAACCTCAGGGAGGATAAGTTACAGGGAGGGTAAATTACAGGGAGGGACAGTTACAGGGAGGGTAAGTTACAGCGAGGGAAAGTAACAGGGAGGGAAAATTACGGGGAGGTTAAGTTAAGCGAGGCTAAGTTACAGCGAGGGTAAGTTACGGGGAGGATAAGTTTCGGGGAGGGTAAGTTGCAGGGAGTGTTAGTTACATGGATGGTAAGTCACAGGGAGGGTAAGTTACAGGGAGGGTAAGTTGCAGGGGGTAAGTTACAGGGAGGGTAAATTACAGGGAGGGAAAGTTACAGGGAGGGTAAGTTACAGGGAGGGTAAATTACAGGGAGGGTAAGTCACAGGGTTCAAGTAGGGTAAGTTACAGGGAGGGTAAATTACAGGGAGGGTAAATTACAGTGGGAGTAAGTTACAGGGAGGGTAAATTAAAGGGAGGGTAAATTACAGGGAGGGTAAGTTACAGGGGGTAAGTTCAAGGAGGGTAAGTTACAAGGAGGGTAAATGACAGGGAGGGTAAATTACAGTGAGGGTAAGTTACAGGGAGGGTAAATTACGGGGAGGTTAAGTTACAGGGAGGGTAAGTTACAGGGAGGGTAAATTACTGGGGGGAAAGTTACAAGGAGGGTAAGTTACAAGGAGAGAAAGTTACAGGGAGGGTAAGTTACAAGGAGGGAAAGTTACAGAGAGGAAAAGTTAAGGTGAGGGTAAGTTACAGGGAGGGAAAGTTCCAGGGAGGGTCAGTTACAGGCAGAAAAAATTACAGTGAGGCCTAAATGAAGGTTATTGAGGTTTTCTAGTGTATTGGAACTGGACTGAGTCAATTGGTAGAGCGGCCGTGTAGAGTTCGGAGGGTCCTGGGTAGAGCGTCCGTGTAGAGTTCGGAGGGTCCTGGGTTCAAAGCCCGGTCTGGCCGTGCATTTTTCTTTCACCTGCCACACTTGTTACACATGTTGCCTTTTAGACAATTCAGCCATGTTATTACAAGTAAAAGTTTGTGGAAATGTCAACTGTGGTTTACATACATCTACATTCAAAACGAAAATATCGATTTATCAAACAATTCAATCAAGCCTTAATCTGTTTTTGAATGTTCTAAGAATCTGTTGACTCCATTTTTTTTCTATTTTATTTTCCTTTGAAAAAACATCGTAAAAAGTGATTTGTCATTCTTGACACCATGCGCATGTCGCCCGTCCCGTCATCGGACTAGCGACTGGTCCAACAGCTTGTGTGTCTCAGGGGGTTCCATCACAAACAGCTTCCGATTTACTGATTTCCTTTATGAACTCCTGTTTGGGGTCATTACATCCGGGACTTTTGTGGTGTCACGTGACATAATGACGACGATCAAATCTCGTCCCGTCGAGTTCTGTAACTGGGAAACCATCTGTTTTGGTTCGAAAAAAATACAACCAGATTCAAAAATAGAAAATTATCCCATTCGGAACCTGCATCGTCACATTACTCGGTATCATGCAACCTGTCGTCGAAATAATTTGATCATCAATTTTTTTTGTAATTAATATCTGACGGGAGAAATACGGAAATCATCGCAAAGTATTCAGGGTGGTCCTGTTCTAATATAAAATTGGACGAAGATTTAAAAGCATGTATCTTACTTATCAACGACAAAATCATTTTATTGATTTCAAAATCAATAAAAAAAAATCGGAAATTAAAAAGAAATTTCCTGAAGATCAATTGAGAAAATCTATTGCAAAGTGTAATTTTCTACCTGACTGATTTAATTTAAATATAAAAAGCGCTGATCATCTTTATCAAAATTGAATGATTAATCTTAGTATGTGAAAGGTAGATTCAATGTGTAAAAACGAAATCCTGCTACCACCGTTCTCTCAATGTTAGCTGGGGTCTAAGATTGATTCCTGTTAATCACCAATGTGCTGTTTTATATATTTGTAACCCGGATGCATCATTTATCACAAATATTCAAAATTGAGGAAAATATTCATTTATCCCTATTCAACGGGACATTTAGCAATAGTTCCACGACATCTGGAGCTGTATCTTACAAAGAACAGGGTGGTACATGTATATACATGTATAGAGAATCGTACATGAACTTTTCATCAATAGCATATAAAATGGAACGAATACATCTGTAAGATTCTGTTTATATCACATGGCCAAGATTTGTTGTAACTATGTCATATCAGACTCAATGGTTTACTATGTCATATCAGACTCAATGGTTTACTATGTCATATCAGACTCAATG
>JAUMHH010188384.1:0-10736 GCA_032359455.1 Chlamys rubida
GAACACCAACAGAGGAATAAATCCACAAGCTATGTATGCAGGAACACCAACAGAGGAATAAATCCACAAGCTATGTACGCAGGAACATTACTGGAGGAGTAAATCCACATCACACCTTTACAATACACAACAGTTGTACACAGTTGCCATTTGTATTCATTATTTTTCAATATTCGTATATAATTATTTCAACATGGTATCAACTATCTTCATCCAGGAGGGATTCGTGGAATTATTCATAAGAAGCATTTCCATAATTAACATATCGAAAAAAAACCAATTAACAACTGATAGCTTTACTACCCTGCTAACTGATTAAAATCAAATAAATTTTTTGTAAAACCATCTCAAATTTGTCTGGAGAACGGGTTAAAATGTGCAGAGAATACATTAATATATAATTTGTGTTGATACTGTCAGCACACCTTCTATTGGTACGACCTGTCCTTGCTAGGTGCACAAACAAGTATCAGTAATCCCTGTCTACTGTACTCAACCAAGCACATGTCCCCATCACACAAACATCACGGTCACTCGGATCAGCCTCACACTGTATCCACGCCGATGGCTGCCCTTATTGTGTTCACATGTTTGGCAGCATCAGCACAGCATCAATTCATTCATTGGAGTCTGTTCTCCAATACACTAATGCTCAGTAAACTCCCCTAAGCCATCTACTTCACAAAGGCCCAGCCGTGTAAAGGTAGTGACATCGCTGCTCTTTAATGAATAGGGAACTACATTCTACCAATGAATACAGCACAAAACAAAAGGTCCATACAACCTGTATTCTCCTCCTGGTATGCTAATGGTTTGTCTTACCTTCGTCACAAGACAGTTTTTTAAATCAATGTTTAACCTAAACTCAGAATCCTTGGCATTGCGTCTTTGATAGTGATGACTGCCGGAACTTCACAAGATATATGCTTCATAAATCACTCATGGTACAATGTAGTTCAGCTTAAATGTTCCTGTCACGATCCTTTTTGTGGCCTAGAAAATTTCTGTATGTCGTCACATTCACCAAGACAAATATAGCACATGTCAAAGCCAATGGTAGCATATCCATTCATAGAGGCAAAAATGGATCATCCAAGCTTGGAGAACTCTTCTTTTTTTTTAAAGATTGAAAACCTTTCTTGTAATTAGTTATGCTGAACTTTGATAACTGCACAGGCAAGGCATGATTTTAGTACACACTTGGGCCACATCTTCTAGGAAAAACCCAAGCCCTGGCTTTTAAAGTTATGTGGAAGAAAATCTCAAAGAGTGCAACTCATTATTGCAAATTATCTGTGAGGTCTTTTGTCACCAAACTTTTGGTTAGGTAATTTCTTACAAGTAGGTCAATTTGCAACAATCTGTGACATGCTAAGAGACAAATGGATAAAAAAAATCACATTTGAAGAACTTGTGTGGTCATTTGAAACCAAAAGAAAATGCAAAAATAAAAAAAAATCTGCCCAGCTCAATTGCCAGTGTGGCCATTTTTAAGGAACAATTAAACCCCTGCTTGAATTACCGATGTGATCATTCGTAACATACATCCAAACCCACGCTTAAATTGTCTGCATGGTCATTCTGAATGAAAAATCAAACCCACGCTTCAATTATCTTGGTGGTCATTTGCAACGAACAGCAAATGCACGCCTCAAATATCGGTAAAATCATCTGTAATGGACAATCAAACCCATGCCTCAATTGTATGCACGGCCATTTGTGGCGAAATACCAATCCAGCGCTGCCTGAGTTATGTCTGTGGTCATTGGTAGAGGAAAATCAACCCAATGACTCAATAGTAGGTGTGGTCACTTGTACATGAAAACAATACCTACTTGTTGTCTTTAGGGTAATTTGTAATGCAGAAAATCAAAAGAGCATCATTAAGCAGAGGGACATAGGTGTTAATCTGGAAATCCATTGTATTGACTAGTCAATTACGGAGACGTCCCGATCACCAGGCGCGCTGTGATGATATCACAATCTAGGTGAACACTTGTGTAGTGCTAGTCCTACACAGCTGCTAAAACATTCATCAAGCTTGGCATTTATCGACATTTCAAATGGTAAATGTTCTATCAGGAATATATGGCAATCTATTATTAGAAAACTGAAAGACCAATTTCCAACTATACATTCACAACATAAGAAACCTAGGCACATGAACAAACTATTAAAACATGAAAGTGGTCTGCTCCTTACATGTCACACAAAGCCCGCATGACATATTTTCACAGCTTTTCTCTGGGCCAAATTGCTTTGCTCTATAAACAAATGAAGGTTTTTGTTATTTATGTAGGGAACATCTTACATTTATCACCAATAAATGGAATTCTCTTTAACAGACTGGTTTCCATGGCAACATGACAGATGTTCTGTGATCCTTACCTTAAACAGTAGAATATACAGATTTAAGAAATGTGGAACTTTAGGGGAAACTGTCTGGAATATGAGGTTTTTCTGGATGAATGCTAACACGTGGATAAAGCAGAACCTTAAAATTATTACTCTGTCTATTACCACAAAGAATGATTATTTATACCCCAAATGATAAATATAAACTTTTGTATACCCCAGATGATAAATATAAATTATTTATAATCCAAATGATAAATATAAACTATTTATATCCTACGGATAAATATAAACTATTTATATCCAATGTGATAAATATAAACTATTTATACCCCAGATTATCAACTTTTTATACCCCAGATGATAAACTATTTATGCCCCCGAAGATAAATATAAACTATTTATATCCCAGATGATAAATATAAACTATTTATACCCCAGATGATAAATATAAACTATTTATACCCCAGATGATAAATATAAACTATTTATATCCCAGAAGATAAATATAAACCCTAGCCTGTTGATGATAACAGTAATGATTTATCTTGGATTGTGGGCTGATAGACTGTAATGACAGCTATTGTGTTTACTGGTGTTCTGTTATAGCAATCACACCCATTAGACTGAGATATAACAGTTGAGATCATGAATAGGTATTTGTATATACTCGGTATATATCTATCTTAATGACATGTGAGGAACCTCATTATGTATTCATTAATATCAAAATGTCTCCTTAGAAAAACAAATGAATCAATTCCAGTGTTTCCAAAATTACGTTTATTTCTCATTTTTTCATTAATATTTAAACAATACTTAAGAAAAAGAAAATGATTCAATTTCCTCGTTCCAACTATTGTTCCATTCTTACGACATCAAAGTGGTATGATATGATGTTTCTAGAGTGAATATCTAGTACTTAGTTTGAAGTGAGATTTATTGGACAGACCAGGAGATAGAACAAACAGGCCAATTGGGCCTGCATGGTCATTTGAATGGAAGTAGGATTGATACACATGCTGCTGAACTTTAATATTTGTAAGAATAAAAAGTAAGTAGGGCAAATATTCCCCAAAGTTAGTGGATATAGTAAACAAAGAACGCTCTCATCCAAGGTTGGTCTTAATTTACCCATCACCTTCAGAGGAGATGTTACTTGAATGTTTTGCACCAAGGGACCACCTTTAAGCCACCCTGGGGGTAGGTAGCCCTTAATGAGGACCAATTGTGATCCTTGTATCCTCAAAGGATCATATTGTAAAAATGTTAATGTAAATCCAACAGTAAATTTCAGGGGATGTTTTTTGATGATATTGACTACTTGATGGCTGAGTCTCTCAGACCCTGGGAGGGCAGCCTTTCACTAACCATCAACGTTGTTGACCTTCATCATCTGAGGATCATTTCATGGAAAGTTAGCTATCATCCACTTTTGAGTTTCAGAGAATAGGTTATTTGAATGTTTTGCACTAAATGACCCCATTATTAGCCGCTCAGCCCCTCAGTAAAAGAAAGTACATAGCAGGCTCCAGACATCCTGAATGACTGCTATAGTCTCTCAATGTTTTTCTAGGAAAACAAAAATCAGAGATTCAGATTGTTATAGCCGCTGTGCTATATGACATAATTTGATCAAGGATATATGGCATGTATTTGATGTACTTCAAAGTGGCCAACAAGCTTAAAGTAACTCATTATATTGGTTTCAAATTGGCCACCAATTTGCTCTTTTGATATACTTCAAAGTGGTTGACCAGAGAAAAAAAACTTAACTGGTCAGATAAGACAGTGTGTCTTTTAAGAAAGGGTTATTGGGATACTGTGGGGGGATGGGGGTTTAAAATCTGATCTTACAGAATGTCTTTAAAGCCACGTATCTATTAAGCTGTTAACTCAGATTTCCGTATACTTCAAAGTAACTTACAGCTCAGAAAAGTTGTTCAAATCTTGACTGTGATAGTAATGTGTTAAAGTTATAAACAAAGACAGATTGGATGGATGAGAAGAGCGATAAAACGGGTGTGGAAGAGTAGTCAAAGCCACGAGGACATTCCTTTAAGACAACAATACTAGATAAAACGGGTGTGGAAGAGTAGTCAAAGCCACGAGGACATTCCTTTAAGACAACAATACTACTTGAGTGTAAATCAATGATCAAACATAAACTACTTTCTAAATTGGATCATCTCCAAAGTGAATACAAGGCTGCAACAATTCCATTTCAAATCAATGCCTGTGCCAGTCATTCTGGTTACCTACTTTTAAATACATTACTGCAATGTTTAGTCACAACGTAGACACACACTGCTATTATTTTCACTGGTAAATACAGACAAGAACCACATCAAACCTAAAACCATCAATATATAAATTGATAAATAAACTTAGATTATATCTTTTCCTTTTTTTGTTATTTTTTTATACCTACAGTATGCTTTACAGGAGCAATCAGATGATACATCAAAATATTTTATATGTTAAAGACAGCTTTTTCTGTATCCTGATATTGAATGAATCGTAATCATGAGGAGGTCAGGGATTTGTGGTACCTTTTTAGAAACAGTGGGTCACTATTTTCTTGATGACATTTCAATTGTAATGTCACAACGTTCTATGTCAAATGCAGCACTGTAACTTTTCTATGTTCCATTTTGTTTAATTCAAACACAATAAAATTTCATATATGAATACAAGTGCTGATTGTAATGGCAGTCATTACAAAAAGTCACCATAATTACCCCTGCAGTTGTAAATGATGCTACAGGAAATTACTTCAATGTTCGTAACAGCATAATATACCAACAAACAAAATTTTACAGAAATTGATCAATATCTAAATTTCTATCAATCACAGGACATCATGGATGAACGGCTGCAAAAAACTTCTTGCATATCTATGCACCAGCCCCAATACTCCTACCAATTAAGTGTCATTGGAATCTGACTTTTAGTTTCTGAGAAAACATGCGGGCAAAATCACAGCAGAAGAAGAAAACAGAAGAAGAAAAGCAGGGTAAAAGAACGAGTCCCCAAACTTCACTTTTGGGACTTAACTCGACTCCATTTCGGTTAATTTTACTTTCTCAGGTCCATATAAACACATATACATGTAAAAAGAAAGACCACAGTTGATTAATATTCTAACATTGAAGGATTATTACAATATGTATAAAAATCAATTTCACATAATCAATATAAGTATCAGATTAATGAGATTTTACAGAGAGAGATTTTGCCTAAAGTTTGGACAAAGAGGAAGAAGAATGTCACCTAGCTAACACCATGTTGTAATATTTTTATCTATTGATTTTAATGGAGGGACAAATATTTATAAGTTGGATTTTTTTAAAGAGAAATTTTAGATATTTTTTTAACATGTATTTGACTGATTTTTTTTTCTCATAATATTATAGTTTTCTTTTTTTTTAATTTAAATAATTTGTGGTATTTAGCTAACACGGCCTTGGAGTATTGCCACCCTCCCGTGAGTGAGTCTCCTTCTACATGTACATTACTCCAGGTCCACACAAAACTTGTCAAATGCCAAGCCTAAAAACGTCTCATTACAGTGATGGCAAAAATGGAAAATGTCAAGACAATTTTAAATCACATCAAACAGAAAATGAAACGTTGCGAGGTTCAGTGATCAGCATTAGGTTGCTTCCAGCCTAATCCTACGTACAAATGTCTTCCATTCTCCTGGCATTTCCGGCTCTGTCAAAAACCGATTTTTAAATGCTGTGAGACTTCAATTCTGGCATAAAAGGTTCCGATGTAATTTGCACAGCATTACACATTTGATATAAACCTACAGTAGTAATGGCTGAGTCAGAGACGCCCGACCTTAGGACATGGTCTAGGCAACGCAACACAGTTGTAAACTAGACATATGTCTGACTGTCATTAATGCCGCCCCTGTCTTCTCTGTAATGTGTGAAGTATAGTATCATCAATACTTCTATATTATGAAAATAATTTTTCAATTATATATATATATATATGTATTGAAATAATTTAATAAAAGCAATGTGCAATGTAATATTTGAAAAATCTACTTGCACTTCTATCCCTATTTATAAGTATAGATTAATTATCAACATAAAAAAAGCAGTTATTACATTTTTACCAATGAAATATCAGAAATTAGCAATGTTTTAAAACCTTCAGTCTTCACTGCTGTGAAGATATGTGGACAAAATGTTATATCTTCACATGTTGTTGTTTATCTCAATGAAAAATTCTTCAAGTAGCTAAAATTGCTACCTTGATATCCTTTAATCATAATGTAACCTGAGTTGTTTAGATCATTCTCTGGGATTACATAAAGTAGCCCTATACAATACCCTATACAAGTCAATGTATAACTAAAGTTAAACCGAAGGTGACCTTGGCATGCGGTCTATCAGTACTTCAAATCCAACTTAAAATACATGCATGTTTCTTTTCTTTTACTTCCTGTTTTGTTGTTTGACAGTTAAATTATTTACACATAAAATGTCTTCGTGAAACAATTATGGCCTTTTGATTTCAGTCAATCCAAGGATTTATTGACCCAAAAACAAATATCAACCTCAGACTCCAGTAGATAATTTCTATGCTGATAAAATCATGTACTGACCTCATCAAAAGACAATAATTGTAAAAGATCAAAGTTGATATAAACTGTTGAGTTGTACAGTCGATTGACTCATAAAAACAGTACATTTTGATCTTTGTACCCTCATCGTTGTGACGCTATTTGTGATGGCCCATTCATTGAATCTCCACCATAACAAATGCTAGATATTAAATAAAATCAATGGTCCTCTGTCAGCAGTATCGAGATCATCTTTCCACATCAATACTGAACGTTAATCCCTGGGTGTGACCAATCTTCTGGTCCATTGCCCGGGTAACAAGCTTGAAAATCTAATTACAGTGCAATTAATATAAAGACCAATGGTTTGGCAATGATAATTATGAATCAGAAAATAATTCAACCTTATTAACAATTACTGTCTATATAGAACTTTCAACCCTTAATTGACATTATCTTTTTTTTTTTTAATAACTTTATTTATTTAACAACAATTGTGAAACAAGTTATATCAACATGTATTGATCACTCTTGAAGGCCCTGATGGTACTGGGCAGGAAATGACTGGTCTCGATGTGGGAGGAAACGGATTCGAGTATCCGGCGAATACTCACATAATTGGCAGGTACTGACCCCATACCTTTTCACATCTGGTCGGAAAATCAACCTAAGGCTGCCCTGCTGAACAGTCAGTGTGCTATCCACTGCACCACCCGCCCATCCATTTTCCTTTTCAGGTCGTGTTGCCTAGTAACATTTCTCTTTATCATCCACGATACATAGCATATAATAAATATTAGAGCTCCAACTTCACGTTTCTAAAGAAGAAGATGATTTAATCCTGATACCATGTTGCTTTTACTTTAATACTTATACCTCTGGGTGTTGAATTGATTGGTCATACATTATTGAGTAAAACATGAAGAGATATCACACATTTTTTACAACTAAATCCGGGAGTTTTTAACCAAATTACATCCCTTCAGCCCCTTATAAAGTGGGTCGGCTTTATCATTCAAACAAATTTGAATTCCCTCATGATGCGTTGAGAGTTGTCAAATTTGAAGTAGTTCCATATCAAACACAAAAACTGAACCAGTAATTAGATGACGGAGCGTGAACACTTGGAGGATCTCTGGGCAGCAGATAATGGTGGTAACAACAGCTCATTTAAATGTGTGGGGCTGTACTCTCAGCCACACTCAGAGTACTCGTGGCTGATTAAAGTACTCGTGCACTTGAATCACTGTTCATGTGTCCAGGGTATATAAATCGTAGGCCACTAATTCTCTTGTCTCGATGGAACCTCCGATGCATGCCTGATACCATGTTAAAAATTCATGTATTCTCATTAGTTAAATGCATCGATTCAAGCAGAATAAACATTAGCATAAAAAACCTGAACATTTTACTGAATATCAAATTTAGACAATGCTGCAGTATGTTGACAGGAAAACTGATGATTTCACACCATTGTAATCCAGCCTCTGGGTATCACGTGTGATATTTTATATGACATTTCACCTTCCTTTACAGAAATTAATGTTTCAAGATCATAAAGTCGTGCATCGTGTACTTTTTATGATATTGTAATGATTTCAAAGCTTTATTCAGTGTAAAGAAGGCAGAGAGCGACTCTACTCTCTTAGCTTTCAGTAAAGGCAGACCAAAAGTCTGACAGACTTGGACAGATGGATGTTACAAAGATTACAGGGGAAAACATCAAGACAGACAGACACCTGGACAGACATCAGGACAGACAGACATCAGGACAGACAGACACCTGGACAGAAAGACACATGGACAGAAAGACACCTGGACAGACATCAGGACAGACAGGCATCTGGACAGAAAGACATCAGGACAGACAGACATCAGGACAGACAGACATCTGGACAGACATCAGGACAGACAGACATCAGGACAGACAGACATCAGGACAGACAGACATCTGGACAGAGAGACACCTGGACAGACATCTGGACAGACAGACATCAGGACAGACAGACATCTGGACAGACAGACATCTGGACAGACAGACATCTGGACAGACAGACATCAGGACAGACAGACATCTGGACAGACATCTGGACAGACATCTGGACAGACAGAAATCTGGACAGACATCTGGACAGACAGACATCAGGACAGACAGGCATCTGGACAGAAAGACATCAGGACAGACATCAGGACAGACAGACATCTGGACAGAAAGACACCTGGACAGATATTAGAGCAAACAGACATCTGGACAGATCGACAGACATTCTGATAGACATCTGGATAGATCGACAGACATTCTGATAGACATCTGGACAGATCGACAGACATTCTGATAGAGTGACAGAGATATTTCCATACACAAGATAAATGAGCACACATAACCTGGTCAGACAGAAAAGACAGCCTGAGCTATACAGACAAAGCAAACAGACAGACACCAAGACAGACAGACAGACAGACAGACAGACACATAGATAGACAGACACATAGATCAACGAGACATACAGACATTTGGACATTCATGTAGATACCCTCACAGAGACAGAATTCTAGACGGACAGATAGCTGGGTGGGACTACACGGTGTTAAACAATAGCACATCCATTAACACATTGCCATTATAAGTTGTTAGCACCATTACAGATCAGCAGGGAGTCCAGAACACTTCTGTAACCATTGGATGGATTGTAAAGTGCTTTTGATATGCTCTCATAAGGCTAATTGCACTGAAATAGCACTGTAATTAATTAGATGATGTTAAATTTCCTGCCGACAATAAATTTACAACCTGGTTTGTAAAGTGAACAAAGCAGAGCAGCACAAAAGTTTAACACTAACATTGATTTTACTACGACAGTCAACCTGCGGCTACCATGGCACCACGTAAAAGCTCTCTCGTACCACCAAACTGTGGCTAGACAAACCTGACATCTGTACCAGTGGTCTCAGTAAATGTAGGCTGTACTCGATCAATGACAAACACCATCAGAGTCAGGAAAGGCCCAATGTCCAAGCCTTTCGTAATAAAACCTTCAAAATATTCACGTCCTTAAATGACCTTAGCTATCAATAGGACGCTAAACAAAATTAAACCAAACCAAATCAAAATATTTATGATTTTTTTTAATACAGATATATTATACCTTTATATTAGCTATAGCATTCTGTTGAGAACAATGATTGTATCACATGAAAAGAAGTCAATTAACTAGGAATAAAGTTGTAGGTAAATATGTACTTTTTGTCTGTTTGATAATTAACAAACTGTTACATTTATTACAATTTTGTATTAATTTATTGTTTTTCTGAGATAACACTACTTTGTGTTGGGTATAATAATAATCTGTATGACTATTTAATAAATCCACGCTGGACATACCCTGACCACTGATCCATCATATAAGCTCCTGAGAAGGTGCATGGTCGGGTGACACAGTGGATAGCACACTCTCTTTTCACCAAGGCAGCCTGGGTTTCATTCTCTAGTCAGATGTGAAATGGTATGGTGCCACCTGCTCCGACCACAATGAGTTTTCTCCAGGTACTACAGATTCCTGTCACACTAAACCAAACCTGTGTTGGTAGTATTTTCTCCAGGTACAGTTCCCTCTCACACTAAACCAAACCTGTGTTGGTAGTATTTTCTACAGGTACTAGTTTCCTCTCACACTAAACCAAACGTGTGTTGGCAGTATTTTGTCCAGGTACTAGTTTCCTGTTACACTAAACCAAACCTGTGTTGGTAGTATTTTCTCCATGTACTACAGATTCCTCTCACACTAAACCAAACCTGTGTTGG
>JAUMHH010188395.1:2677-14332 GCA_032359455.1 Chlamys rubida
TAAGAGCAGAAGAAAGGCTATAAAGGAACCTTATTAATAATAATGAAATTTGTTTTTCTGTCATATAGCCTGTGCCAATTTTGATGTGCATTGTTAAACAATCAAAACCCATATTTCTCTTTTTATTATCTCACAGGACCTTCTCGACCCGGCTAATGCTACTGACGATATTCGGACAAGGACGTTTGTAAGTAGCTATCGTCATTTTGCACGTGCATATAGTTCATGAATTTTTCCTAAAACCTTAAATTATTCGACCCTATATTGCGTTATCGGAAACGTTTGGTTATTTCAAATGAAGCAATGAGTTGACACCGACCCCGCGAGACTGCTGTCAATACATTTGCTAATTATTTATCGCATCTATGCAGAATATTCTTTTGTCATTTTTTATGTAATACTTACTTACCAGGAAAAATCCATTTGGTGGTATACTCTATTATTTGAACTTCTGTTGCAGCAATTCCTACCAACCTCGACGAGCACGCCAAATAAGTGTGATGCATTCATCAACACTAAAGAGGTAATAATCAAAATATTAATCAGCATTGATCCTAGTATTTGTATAATAGTATTAAAAAAACATGTGGCATATAGTCTAAGAATGCTATATATCACAGTCACTTATTTGTATATAACATAGTTATAAGAGCAGAAGAAAGGCTATAAAGGAACCTTATTAATAATAATGAAATTTGTTTTTCTGTCATATAGCCTGTGCCATGATCGGTATCTTATTCTTACATAAGTTTACGAAACAATATGTTCGGAAAAAAATTGGCACTCAATAAAACAAACCAATTAAGCTAATTATAATTTTATTTGACAGAAGAAAAAAGAGAAGCCTGCAAAATTAAAGATAAGAATAACCAAGAGGAAATGGGTAAGTTTACCATCACGTAAAATGCCATACAATGGAAATGTACCCCAATATAAATTTACCGTCGATCAACTAACCTAACTATGCGTTTATTAAAGACCAGAGGTTACTAGTATACATATAAGATCACATATTCACTACAAAGTTTTGGCATATCCAAAAGCAAATATTGAGATAATTTAGCCTTACTTACCATAGGACTAAATGTATATATAGATTTGTGTCTTATCATGTCATTACCACATGTTACAATTCCAGGAGAAAGAAGAGCCTCTTCAAAGTCTCGAAAAAAGAAGAAGAAAGGCATGTTGGATATTTAGCATATTAACTTTAAATAATATGATAAAATGAATAAAAAGCTAATACTACTTTGAGACCCCACAAGATAAATGCAGATCATATTTCAGCTTATTTATAATAATCATTAAAAAGGGCAATACATTTGGTTTTAATAGTGTACCTCAATTTTTAAAAATGATGATATTGATATAATTTCACATCAAAACCGATTAAAAAGACGGATTTATAATTACAACGAAACTAATACAAGGTATTCCAGGAGAGTAAGCGGGAGAGTTACAGTACCTTTCTCAAATTGAGAACCGCAAAATACATCATCTGGTGATAAACTTTACAGGTATATGTACTTTTGAATGAGTTAAGCCTTGTAGAAAGGGTCATGCATACGCGTGTAAAAGTGTTTTTCTTTATTTGTTTGCAATGCTAATCTAGGAACAAAATGTTATTTGTCGTTTTGTACACAGTGGCATACACATCTTTCAATAAATGATGTTGTTTCGTTAACGCATGATTTTGTTTAAATATAATTGTTCTATTTTATAGGAGAGAATCTCATCTGATACTCGTCCTATCATTATTGTTGACGAAGACCAAACGGGTCATGTAAGTCTTATATTATCAAAATATGCACTATTTAGATCTTAATGCATTTGCATATATAAATATGCATGATAAAACTGTGTTAGCTTGTAACAATCTTGTATTTTCTTATACTCTAATTTATAAAAATTCAGGTTAAACCATTTTAAAATATGGGCAATGCAATAGTGAGTATTAGTCATATATACTTGCTGACAAAAAAATGAATGACATTGGACTATTTGCATACCTTCAGTTTTTATTTTAATTGCATATTGTGCTCTTAAATATCCATGTGCAATTTATCAATGCTTATGTATTTACATTTGCATGGCATTTCACTGATGTAGGCAGTACTCAGGCAGAAGTGGTTACTGTAAGAGTGTAAATGACACCCATCAACATATCATTATAACGTCCTAATTATAACGTCGTAATTGTTACCATATTACTATAGAGACGTGGATAACACTATTTGCCTCTGTCGATTTTTACGCAGTGGCATTCAAATCTGTTGTTTCGTTAACGGATAACTGTTTTTAAAAAATGTTTTGTTCTATTGTTTTAGGAGATATCCCCATCTGATAATCGCCCTACTCGTCCTATCATTATTGTCGACGAAGACCAAACGGGTCATGTAAGTCTTATATTATCAAAATGTGCACTATTCAGACCTTAAAGCATTTGCATATATAAATATGCATGATAAAATTGTGTTAGCTTGTAACAATCTTGTAATTTTCTTACAATCTCATTTAAAGAATTCAGGTTAAACCAATCGTGGTCGATGCAGTAATGTTAACAGAGTAAGCAATGTTCTCAGTACAACTTTGTGATGTATCAGCATTATACCAGGAGAAATTTATGCAAAAATACAATTTGATGCACATTCAAAACATACGATATATTAAATTATTTATCATGTTTGACTAAATGAACTACAAATAAACCTGTAATATCAATGCAATGAATAAACACATTATATTGGCAAAAGAAAGAACCATTTTAATATGTGGGCAATGCAATAGTGATTATTGGTCACATATAATTGCTGACAATAAATTTTATTTTAATTACATATTGTGCTCTTAAATATCCATGTGCAATTTATCAATGCTTATGTATTTACATTTGCATGGCATTTCACTGATGTAGGCAGTACTCAGGCAGAAGTGGTTATTGTAAGAGTGTAAATGACACCTATCAAATGATCATTATAACGTCCTAATTATGACGTCGTAATTGTAACCATAGTGACGGCATTAGTTTCCCGTTAACATGGCTGTTTGTTTTAATAGATGACGTAAACACCACGTGAAAGGTATGTCAAATGTGACGATAACTTAACATTACTTACCATAGCACTAAATGTACATATATAGATTTGTGTCTTATCATGTTATTACCACATGTTACAATTACAGGAGAAAGAAGAGCCTCTTCCAAGTCTCGAGAGAAGAAGAAAAAAGGCATGTTGGATATTCAGCATATTCACTTTAAATAATATCATAAAATAAATAAAAAAACTACTTTTAGCTATTTTGAGACCCCACAAGATATTAAATGCAGATAATATTTCAGCTTATTTATAATAAGCTTTAAAAAATGACCATACCTTTGTTTTTAATATTGTACCAAAATTTTAAAAAATTATGATATTGACGGATAAATTACAAATCAAAACCGTTGTAGGCAGTACTCATGCAGAAGTGGTTATTGTAAGAGTGTAAATGACACCCATCAAATTATCATTATAACGTTCTAATTATTATGTCGTAATTGTTACATTATTTTGCCCTATCTTTTCACAGGGGGCCTACATTTATACCAAAGTTAAACTTGATTTACATTCCCTTGACATTTTTATTCTGTTTTAATAAATGCTGATAGTTGCATGCTTGCTTACCAAAGGATTTACAAGGTCGCAGTGCTGCCAACCCTTCCTCATTCGGAGGGAGACTCCCTCATTTTGGTTAAAATGCACATGTCTCCCTCGGAATCTCCCTCATTCAAATCAAAGCTAACACAAAATCAAAATCGTCATCCTTTTGATGAATGATCTTCCAGTTGCTTCAGGGCATGTCCAATATATATAATAGGTGTGCATAGACAATATTAGATATTTTTGAAGTTGTTTTAATACATATAAAGGACATATTGGACTCCTTGGGGTTGGCAACACTGAGGTCGAAGTGCAACATTGTATGTATGTAAATAGATTTTTACTTTTTAATGTCAAAATGGATGGATAATGCTGATAATATATAGCAGTTTTATTAAAACCTGTTCATGTCTTTTATTATTTCCTTCCAGGAACAAACGAACAAGAGGTCTAGTATAATGGTGAGTATATATGCACATGTGGTCTTGCTTTAGGTCTTGAGAAAACATATCATATGACAAAATTGTGTTATAAGTGTAATAATTTTAACAGTATACATTTACCGTCAGTTACTCAGTTGGCTAAACCAGCTATACAGCCTGATTGTGACGTTATGGAGGACACACTTGAACAACGTTGTGTTTTGAAATATTTGCCAAATTCCATTTTCATACATAGATGTAATAAACATAATTTTAAATTTGTGTTAATCTCATGTTGCAGTTTATCGAACATATTACTGTTAATTTGTTATGCTACTTATGTTTTTAGTTGTGTATGTGACATTCAAAAATTATTAAACTTGATGAATAACTTATATCGTTGAATGAAAATATGTGTTCTTACTACCCTATCAAATGCAATGTCAGATTTCATATTTGTATATGTTTTTCGTCTCAAATCACACCTTAACTGATCAAGTAATTTAAAAGTCCACTCAATGATTAACGATATGAATAATTATTTACCATGACAACTATACATTACAATGCAATAACATTGTTTAATAATCTCCCATTGTATTTATTCTCTAGATTCCTGCCACAATTCCCGACTTGGCAGATGTGTGGCGTGACCATGCTACCTCAACATCTATGATGGCCCTTATTGGACCCCATAAAATTAGGGGGTCTAGTTTAGGCTTTCTAAAGCCAGGCATGGAGGTTTCGGATGAGGTACATCAAATAACATTATGCAATTATATTAGAAATATCTAACAACTGTGCATGTGTTATTGTGGAATATATAAGAAGGATCAGAAAATATTGGAAAAACAAAATAATGAAGGTCTATTGGATTAATTATTTCATAATTGTTCCTTAACTGACATATTAAAACGTTTAATTTCCTTGGGATGCAATTGACTAGGTAAGGTATATATGTATATATAAAAATGTAAGTGATATGATAAGCAAGATTAAAATTCAGTAATATGTGGGTAGGTATCTACTCATTGCGTAATGACTCGCTCTGTGTCACTTTGTACTCGCTTGACCAAAGAAACAGCAATCTACATTTATATGATAACAGAAATAGTTAACCTAACAATGGGGAAAACGTTTTTCGTCCGCATTAGTGTCAAAAATCAATTTGAGCATACATTTTATCAACGTTGAAGTACAATATTTTAATAAATAATATTTTAAACAATTATCAGTAAATACAAATTCCTTTAGACCATATCCAGTAATAACTCCATAACGGAAACTAGGACAAAGGTTTTGACAAATTGTTTATGTTTGCAGGTGATAAATGCCTACATGCATGTTCTGTCGATGAACAATTCGGGGGTGAAGGCAGTGGACTGCTTCGTTTGGAGAACAGTCCTGTCAAGAACATCTCATGAAAATCTCCATAAAGTAAGTATATTTAGAAACACAATTTTACTTTTATCGTATATTTCTTGAACACCCAAATTCAGTTTATAGGTCAGATACAAATATCGGTAGTTACGACCTACGTCATAAATGAACATCCAGACCATATGGCAGGTATTCTCAACGCTGATAATACATTTTTATTTACGGGGATAATGAAAATTAGGGCCATCAAAACAGCATCAACTTGAGGGTTAACTTTTTTAAATTGGCAAAAAGTCCATGCCTGTTGAAAGAAGTGGTGAAAACAATATTGGATCACGTTAAAATTAATTGGTTTTATGCCAAAACCTATTTGTCCCTAATTTAAAATTACAGATCTCTTAAGTCTTAACAGTTGGCCAAAACTGTGGAGATTGGACAAGAATCACACTGGACTTTCTTTATTCTTTTTGTTCTCATTCTGCTTTTTGTTTTGTTAGACATAACTAGTGGACCATTTTAAGGTGTACCAAGCAATACAGTAAAACAGGGACAAATTGAGATAGAAACAAACGCTTGGTTATCAATAATAAACATAACACATGTTTTGATATAATATCATCTAAAATGCATTTTTTGCCAAACTTGTGCAATATTAGCTTTATATTTTACGTCATCGTGTTTATGCTACTCGGTCAAACTAGTGCCGTGCTGATTTTCATTAAACAACGGCCATTCGCATCGCTGTAACATCGTGTAAACGGTGTGTTTTAGTGTTTTGTTGACAGTGACTTGAATTCAATATTTTATCATCTAAATCTCATCATATTGATGTTTTAACAAACATATGTTTTAGTAAAGCGTTCTCATTTCTTTAGATTTCGAATATGTGCAACGAGGGCAGTTAAGATCTATTTGAAGCTCCACAAGAATAGCTAAAAGGTTAAATGTGTTAAATGTCTACCTTAAAATGACCTTTGTTTAAAAAGTCAAATTTACCCTTTCAGTTTGACATGTCACGCCACGCCGTGATACTGTGCCCCTTCAACTCTGGGGGGCACTGGGAATTAATGGCGATATTTCCCAAGAGGAAGACGGTGATTTACATCAATCCCCTCGGGGAAACAGACGATGCAATAGCCCACTACCGGAGATGTTGGGGAGCATTAATCAACAGGCGTTTCAATGACGGCCTGGAGAACGCAGGGCCAACCAGTTGGCTGTTTACCACCACGCACCACAGCAGGCAGCTGGATTCGACAAACTGTGGTGTGTTTGTGATGAAAGTAAGTGATGCAAATCCTATTGAAATGTCATAATATCAAGTGTGATAATAAAGAAATCATGCTAAACTATTGTTACTTAGTTGGCTCTCTTGCGTTAACCATGCGTAGGTGCCAACCTCTAAATCCTCAAAAGAGGGACATGTCCCTCTTAACATAATTCTAGGGAAGGACAATTTTGTGCGTGGCATCATTTCACGGCTTTTTGAGGTCAACATAAAAAAGACATCTTTGCTCACAAGTTATATTTTTAGTGTATGCATGTACAGTGTTGTACACAATGTCAATATATTTGGCCCCGGCCATGGTAATTTTGCTAAAATAACCTATAAGCGTGTAGTATTTTTGTAAGCGATTATTTATTAGCTAGTAGTTGTGATTTAAGTTTTTACAATAAACAAAATTTTGATTTTTACCTAATCTAGAATTCCAATGTAGAACAGGGGGACACATGCAGCCACCCAAAAGAGGAACATTTTGATGTCCCTCAAGAGACACAACCTAAAGAGTGACAAATAATTAATTAAAATGATTTAGGGAACTGCCCCCTCTTTCAAAAGAGGGACACTTGACACATATATTACCCAGCGGAATATATAATGAAAAAAATCTGGTGGAGTTATGGTATGAGCGTTTGCTCTCAGACTAATTATATTGTTCAACTTGCGTCATAATTTTATATCAGGGTAACTCACCAAAGTGATTGTGGTCCTCAACCTATCAGCAAATGAAATTGTTTAGTGTTTGATACCAATCAAATTGCTTAATACTGTATATTTCCTTATGCGATATTTTAGGGGTGCAGAGAGTGTAAAAGAGTGCAATTACAACACAGTTTTGTAATAATGAGTTAATAAAGTTGTTTTCACGCTTCTGCAGTGCTGACAGTGACATATGATACATTAAGTATGTTTTATCTACAAGCAATGGATAAATAGTTCGGTGATATATGTACACAATGAGATATGGATTTGTTTATCTAAAAAAAATCTAAAATGAAATGTATATAATATGAATATGTTTCATATAAAGTCAATGAAAATATCAGTTCCAGTTGGTCACAAATTGCTAAAGTATTGTAAATGAAGACACTAACTTGAACTCAGCTTATGTCAGACCTGTAACCAAGTTTATGTCATTCATAAAAAAAATCATGCTTTGCCATCGTTCTGATGATATTTAATATATTCATTTGCATGCTAAACAATTACAGTTCGCAGAGATGATCATGAGCTCCAAAACTGAACCAAAAGCACCCCTTTGGTTCAACCAAAGAAAATGCGACGAGGAACGGGAAATCATTGGGTCCATTCTCCTTGCCCAAAGTGGTGCGTAATTCTTTTCCATTTTCATACACCTTTTTCAAAAGATATTTATTATGTAATGATATTGCCTTTAATTGACAGTCGTTTTGTCAAGATGACTACTTTTTTTTGCTTTAAATACCCCAAAACATGGTGCTTTATCAGACGATCATATGTGTACATGTAGTTGTACATGTGTAACAGACATATTGAGTGGATACTCATTTACCAAAGTATTTTCCATTATGACACCAGTGAAGATAACTTAATGTGCTTTAAACCCAACCATTTTAAAGGCTGAATTACATTGTCCGCTATATAATTTTATTGGCAGGTATTCCACACATATATAACCCCAACCAGTATTCAATTGGAAACCCTCAATCCTTTATGTTCAGGAAATACAGGAGGACAATTTAACATTTACCCCAATGGCTTGGATGTTTGGGTTGCTGTTATGAGAACGTTGTTCGTGATTTATATATAAAAAAAAAATTATCGAACAAAATTTAAAGGCAAAAGAGAAAGCACACATATATATATACCTTTGTTTTTTAAAGGTTTACAGCGAGCATTATAAGTACCAACAAAAACACCAACAATTTAATCTTAACGTCTTTACAATTATACTGCCCATTTGGTGGAGCACAGCCACTGTATGTATATATCCAACGTATCCCCTTTTTAAGAGTGTCTGCATACATGTGTCCCGGATAGCTTAATGGTCAGAGCCCCAGCTTATAGATCGGTCCTCAAGGATGGCAGTTTGATATCGGGTAATTGTGGTAACATTTTGTTATTAGTATGAGGGTAATACACATGTAAACATATTTTTCAGAGCGATGTTCACCGTGTCAAAATTTAAAACATACTAGCGCGAAAACAATATTTACGCTGGTTTATATACACCTATATGGTGGGCGTGGTTTAGCAAACAGGATATAGATTTGGAACAGGAAGCTGCACTGGCATAGTATGTTTCACAGTGAAAAATAGTTTTCTTACTACTTAACGTTCCTTATAAAATGCAATGTCAGCTTTAACCGTCAAGTGCTATTACCTGATAAATTATATGTTTAAGTGATCAATGCCTGGTCCAGGTTAAAGTTTCAAAGGTCATCGTCAAATCTCACACCTATAATCACTTTCAAATTTAGAAAGATTGTGTACGATATATCTCAAGAACCCATTAACAGAATAAGTAAGTATATATATTTACACTAGTATGATAACCTTGAGTTCTACACCTTATTAGATTTAGATCATCACCTATCAAGTTTAAAGATTGATGGAGCCCACACTCACTTTGACTTTATTAGTCCCCCACCGGTAAAATTACCAGAGGGGAATATAGGTTTGCACTCCGTGAGGCTGTCCAGAAGTCCGTCAGTCAGTCCATCCAACACAGTTTGTGCAGACCATAACTTGTTTTGTTATTTCACATACGTTCACCAAATTTGATGTACTTATATATATATATATAAATAAAATGAAAATGAAACTCACGAAGACATACTGTTACTAGCCGCTTTCCTCTCTTTAGAGATTCTTCAGGTAACAGAATTTTAATGGAATCGAATTGTGACGTCATAATACATGTACACACACATTGATGACGTCATAAACAAAGCACACATAGTAAAGACGTCTAAAACTGATGACGTCAAAACAATGACATGGAATGTACAAACAGTAAAATACGTCAAGATTCATGGAAAAAGGATACGGAATACTTAAATATGCTCAAACAAATTAATTTACCGTAAAAGAGTGATGATCCTTTGTTTATTTTTCATATCGAAGGTGTGGGGGAGTATGGATTGCTCGCAACAATACTTTCCTTTGTTTGAAATATGAGTCATGTTTCTTTTAAAGATAACAGCTTACTTGCAGTGTAAATCACGCAGATCACTTTTCACCTTATTACACATTAAATAATTACACAGTCATGATGTCCCAGGTAGTGTCTAAAGGAATTTAAAGCTTCTGTTACCGATAAAACATTGTATAATCATGGCTTTCTATTTACAGGTGAAGTGCGCAACATCTGCAGGGAGTGTTCCATGTCATATAGACCTAATGACAACTGGGTAAGCCATTATTTAGTAGGTGAGCACCGCAGGGTGCATAAAATGCCTGTCACAACGTTAATAACTCAGCTATATATATGTGACATACCTGTCAATTTTATTATTTTTTATTATTACCTGTCAATTTTATATTGTTTTATTGCGCATCAATTTAACAACAATGTTGTGTATCATTGAAGTAAATTTTAAATAAAAAATAATAAATATGCATATGCAAAGCTTACTATCGATCATTCAAATGGTGTGTTTTTTTCTAAATTAGAAATACAATGAATTCCTATGCACTTAAATATGTTTGTCTGAAGGAAATATACAATTTAATCGGTATACTGGCATGCAATTACAGTATTAAAATAATTGATTAAACATTTGCCCAAAAACATAAAAACTGACTCGTCTATCACAAAACTTAAGAACTACCTAAACAGAAATGTTGTTGCTTATCCTATTTACTACAATTACGGTGTCCGTATCGGACAAATATACCATGCCAGATTAAGAATGGAATTGATCAAGATCAAATGAGACGGATTAATATAAGTAGCATGTACTTGTTTCCTGATCATATTCCATTTATGTATTTGTATTATACATGCCATGTAAATAATTATTGAATAAAATACAGTTTAAACCAATTAAACATTTAATGACCCTAAAACAATCCAAGAATATTTGTCCAAAATATTTTAGAAATAAAAAATAAAATAAATATGTATATGATGCCAATACAGATATTTATTAATTAAACAAATTACCTCCCTTCTTTCTTTTTCTTCCTTTTTCTTTCTTTTAAGAAATAGCATAGAAAGATAGTTTTGTATTTACACAGTTTATGTTTCACTTACACAGGTTCAGTGCAACTCATGCCGGTGGTGGCTGCACCATGAGTGTTCGGCGGTAGCCGCGGACAATATAGAGGATGTTGCACGGGATTCAATCCTGGTGCTGTGCAGATATTGTCAGGGTACGGATGGCGTGGACACAACAAATGTTGCAGAAACCAAAATAACAAAAATAAAACCCCAGACCACCGCTGATTGCACCCACGATATTGCCCCGTTTATTTTTCATAAACGAACGGGACAAATCAAGGTTTGTCGCGGGTGTAATCAAAAATTTCTCACCAACAAGGCGCCTCCAAACGACTATGTCCTGCAACATAAAGAGGAATATCAATTCTTTGACAAAAGGAGTAACCTCGAAAGAACAACCACTGGCAATAGATACTATCATGTCAGTGCTAACTGTGTGCGGGCTAAATTTCAAAATATAATGTTGAACCCAAACATGTTCTGCGTGCCATTCGGTACAACCTTTACACCTGGTCACCGCACTCTCTTTAACAATAGCGGTGTAAGTTTAGAGGAAATAGAACATAAACGTCTATTTTGAAATACATTACATGTTCACCTCACATGTGGTAGAACGTTTGACTGAAAATAAGTTGTCATGTCACATACAATTACATGTTCACCTCACATGTGATAGAACGTTTGACTATAAATATGTTGTCATGTCACATGCTATTACATGTTCAC
>JAUMHH010188406.1:0-14331 GCA_032359455.1 Chlamys rubida
TGTGTATAAACACCGGATAAAAAGTGTTGCTGTTATTTACTGGTGTGTATAGGTTTATTACTAACCGAAAGTATCCCAAAACCGAGCCCCTGTGGTATTCATTGTTATTTATGACTCCAAGATAACACATTCAATATATTTGTCTCTGTTATTCATAAAAAAACCCATAGGTAAACAATTGACAAAATATGAAACCATCTTTTGGATAAATTATTTTCCTGGATCTACATTTATTTCTCAAAAATTTAATTAACTGCAAGTAAGATTGTGTTTTAAATGCGAGATTTACTTTTTTAATTAGCCGGCTATATATATATCTACGTCTAGCACATGTAGAGTTGCGAGGTATCTCGAATGTAAAGCCATTCGGATAGCGAATGTGCAATTCTATCCTAGAGGGGTCCTACCAATGCTCATTATCTTGAGTGTCACACCCTGGAGGCCATAATAGAACCGGTCCCGTAGAAGTAAGTGAACGATTTACACCACATTGTTTTATAAGGGGTAGGTATCGTAACGGATGATTTTATGAATGTAGATTGAACAAGTGGATAAGCGAGGACTTTTGCTTTCTAGATGCTGACATAGTGTTTTTGTTGTCACACGAAATCTGAAAACGTTATTTTGGGCGGTGTCTGATCCACATCGTGGTGATGTGTGCCGCCGATTTGAGAGGTGTGTGAAAGTGTTTGCAACCAGGACATTTTAACTGGGATGCTCATGTGTGGGGATAAGAAGATATTAAGAATGGATATATAATGTGATATCTTGTGTTAAATTTTGATAAGTTATTTCATGTCATTTATTAATTTGTTAAACAAGACGATGGACATTGAAATGTGTTCAAGCGCTTAGATGACCGCGATCATGATCGCACTTGTCAAACGAACGTAACTGGACAGGTGGTGCAGTAAGATTAATGACTTGTGAGGGTCATATCATTCTAAGACAGGATGTAGAGACATTTTCTGACCATAATCTGATTTCACCATATTTAAGTGATGGTTGCAATGGCGAACAATGAACGGCTTGTATTTTACATTAAATAATCTGACAGATTTAATAGCTGTCTCGAGTGCATCACTCAGTTACTTTTATAATTGAAAATGTTACCAGTGTTAAATTCCAAGGGATTTGGTCCATTCACTGACATGATGATGCAAAAACGAATAATTGTTACAGTTTTGATATGAATACGTAAATTATTTGTTCTCATCAGCGCATCTTCACATGGCCCAAGTGTTTTTATGCATCAACATCAGCATATATACTTGATATAAAACGCCCAAAAATTGGTTTGGTGGTATATAGTTTACCTCCTTTATTGCTTTTGCATCTGCATTGGCAAGGCTCATTGATTATGATTTTAAAGGTTACTGTTTGTGTACCGGTGCCCTTAAAAAAATGTCGGAGGTTAAAGGTGTCATATGTTTCTAATGATTTACATATATGTTAAGTATAGTGTTATGTGGCTCATACCACCAGACTAGCCTGATATGCAGTCTTTTACATATATATAAGCTTTGGCATGTGAAGTCAGATCACTGGTGTGTATGTACCTGGAAAGATAGTAAATATATCAATTTCTTTCCTGAGTTTGATCATTAAAACGATGGATATGATATGTTGAATGTGTTGACCAAAAGTGAAAAGAAGTTCTCGCTCATGGAATCAGCCTAGTTCAGACGTTGCTATTGGGTGTGGGTCATAATTTTGAGGGAATTGACTTAAAAATTGTTTTACAACTTAAACAAACCACAGGTTTCAAAAGAACTAATTACTTTTTACAGCTGCAATTGCTCTCTCCTCAAAATTATCTGTCACAGATCAGTTTAGTTTCTGTGAACGCTATAATTTGAGATACCCCATTCTCTGTCCTCTACGCATAAAGTTTTGTTATTGTCATATCAGCCAGTTCGGAAAAATCACTGATGCTTGCAGAACCTTCCAAAGCAAACAAAAATACCCATCAAACAATTTATCTAGGTCAATTGGTAAAATCATGAAGGAATGAAAATGTTAATGAAGGGATGGGATGCACAGAAGGATAGGGTATGCTTAGAAGTGATACTGTAACTGAAGGGTTATAGTTTTAACTTTGTACCCGATTGTAGCTTGTAGGAACTGCTGTGCATGTTATTTCATGTGGTGGTTTAATGGACTTGCAATGTGTTTATAAGATTATGATTTTTTTTCAGGAACGCCATTGCATGTTTATTGGGTTGCAGTGTATACATTAATGATTTTTTTTTCAGGAACGCCATTGTTTATTGGGTTTGCCCCTCCGTGGACATTTACCTTCCTTAACCTCGGACTATCCTATTCCCCGTCTTTGGTGAACCTTAACTCCAAATATGCCCAAAACGGTAAGTCAGCATGTATGTTTGTATGCGATATCATGTTCTTGATTGCAGTTGAAATTCCAAGACATATATTGATGCAATGTCTTTTGACTTCAAATGACTGTAAAACACTACTAGTTTAATAAGGAACTGTTTCTCATGATTTTGGTTATCCTCATTTCCCATTAAGCAGGGAAATTCAAAAGGACCTATTTGTGTTTCAAGAATCCTCTTCAGACTTTACATAAGGAACCCTGTTAATCTGATAAGGGCCCAGTCTACATAGACAAAATGTATAGGTTTATTACTGTACCCAGGTACAAACAACTTCACATTAGATTATCTCCTTGCATCAGTCAGACATTAAAATTACAGGGAAATTAATCTGATATTGAAAAGTATTGGGTTCTAATACTTATTCATCTTTACTGGTTGGATTAATGCACGTCATATGTGCATCAAACATGTGTTCACACTCGAACATGTCACTAGACCATGAACAATATACTGATATCATGAAGGTTAACCAGCAAAATTATGATCAAAGCCATATCTACAAAACTGTGACCTCGATGGCAATGAACAATGTCGACAATGGATTATAATTTTTGAAATGATGTCATTGGGTTACAATGAAACCTAGCGATGGTTTGTAATTTTTCTGTGATTGTGAAGTTCATGGAACAAACCATAGTTTAATTATGTAATGTTTTATATGTTAAGTATTCAACTACAGTAAAACTATTTTGCATTATTATTTGTCCAGCATAGAGGTTTTAATTGTGTGACATGACATAGAGGCAAAAGTGATGTGCTGCTATTTTAACAAAACATATTTATTTTAATGACTTCTATGTGGAGTAGCAACATACCTTTATCACAATAAAGAGATAAAATAAAAACCAAAGTCAGTACTGCACATGTAGTCATGATATGATTATCAAACAAAAACGGAAAGTGATGACCGAACATATGGAGAAACAAGTGGTTTAGTCTGTAGAAGTAGTTACAGGCCTGGTGTAAGGGGATACCCAGCCAATTACCAGGGATAGCCTAGAGCTTCACCTTGGTAGGAAACAAAAAGGAGGGAAAAGTTGTGGGCCTGGGTTAGCACACACCAGACAGCCTATACTACTGCAGACGTCCCAGAGGTGGTCATAATACTTTCAGTATTAACAGGGAAAGGAAATTAAGACTTGATAGGCTGGGTGAAATAATTGTATCCAGTTTCTGAAAACTGATATAACTATCAGCAATGATAAAATTCCATGAAATACTGTGGTACAAGTCCACTTGACTGTTGTGTTTCTTTATCATAAAGTAAATGTAGTCACAGTAGGAAAGTCAACATACGAACTGTTAGATAAAACACGAGGCATGTCAATGCAGAAAGTGAAACTAAAAATATGGGGATTTTCTTCAGATTTTAAATTTCTTGTGAGATTGACGTTACTTTTTGTTTTGTTTGTACTTTGTCGAAAATTTGGTTTTGAACCATGTGCTTGTCAAGATGATGAGTAATACATATACCGTTTTCTGGTGTTGTGACATAACTAGGTCATAGTGTTAATATATAACTAGGTCATAGTGTTAATATTACATGGAGTTCAGAAGTAATCACCCAATCAAAAGCAATGGAATGTTTTATCAATTAATAATGGTAATAAAAATGGTCAAGGGAGATATGCAGCTGATTAAGAACCAATTTTATGGCCTACAATATTGTACAAAGAATCTGTACATCTTTGGTTGATTTTGAATACATACAACATATACCAATTCCACTATAGACAGCCTGAATGAAATATTAATGAATTACCTTGGGTTCTGTGGATCTATACTGAGAAAAATAATGATAAAAACATGGATCAAGTTAGGTAGCCTCTATTAATTAGTGTGTGTAGTCTGTATCGACAATACAATGCTCGTCTGCCCTAGTACACTACCATTTAATGTTACTGAATTCAAATCATAAGGCCAGCAGAAAAAAGGGTTTGTTGAGGGTTCTCTACCTACACCCTAGAAACGTTCACGCCGAAATGCCAACCTGCAAAGTTTTAACAGGTTTCTGGAAGATTGAAAATATTTTAGATTTTATATTCATGTTTTTAAGAAAGTTAATATATTTTCTAAGTAAAAACCTTGCTATAAAATATTCTAAACTTGCAATTTTCACAGTTGGCATTTTTCTCTGTCTAGTCATAACATCAAGTAAAAGTTTGAAGTTATAAACTTTTTACCTGACTTATACCATATCTCGTGTCCGGTCTATCAAAATAAAATCTGTTTTTACTTTCAGGGTATATATATATCTTATTCGTTAAATCTGCAAGCTATAATCTGATTTAGAAAGTATATTTTTACCCTTGCAAGTGTCTGAAAAAAGTGAGTTTTGACTTGCAAGTTCTTGGCACTGAGTGTTTTTCTGTCAATACATGCTTGTCATGGATACTAGAATGCCCCATTGATATACATATTTTATGATTTATCTTGCTCTGAGAGTATCTTTACTTTTATGTTTATGTACTTACATGTACCATATTCGACCAAATAAGGATGTTGGGACCTGGAAAATGATCATTGTGTGTGTTGGCGGTGGGGTTTTATTTTGACACATTTTCCTCACACAACATGGAATTTTCACTTTGCACCTGCAGCAGAGACATGCATGTCTGCACTGTTTATCTATTTAAGTCATTCTGAAAAATTGCATTGGTCTCTTTATCAACTGATAATGGTCCATAGCAGGTTTGTTTTCAATCAATTACTCATCTGTATACTGACAACATTGCCATTTTGGTGGCGAAATGTATTTAGTGTTGCATTGATAGTGATACATACTAGATGATAAGATGATATATATATATATGCTGTATAAGAATTGCACTAATAGTTAAAACTTCCTTAATACAGAGTTTTAAGAGGTTTGACCTACATATGAAACATGTTTTGTGTCACATGATTCTTGCATACTTTTAAACTGCCATGTAGAGGAATTTTTAGTTGCTGTGTTAAAAATACAGCTGGTTGTGTCATAATAATGAAATAAAGACTTGTACAGGAAGCAGATGTGTATATTGTACACAAAATATTTGTCACATCACTTGGATGTCAAACACATTTGTTTTGAGTGCAAATCTATTTGGGTATATATATACTTTAAATGAAATAAAGTTTCAAGGATATCACATGTATAGATCTATGTTCTACGAAATAATTGATACTTTTCACATCTTTCTCATCAGACATAGCTGTTTTTTGTGTAAAGAAAATGCCACCTGTTTTGAAGCGGAAGGATGACCACAAATAGATTTTTCAATAACTGATGACATTAATATGTTCGGTGATAAGTTACTGCCACGCCTTAACCTTTAAGAGTAAAATGGTATACAGTGCAGACTCATTCATAGCCGAGTGTTGAGCCTAGGCCTTGTTACATTAAAAACTGGTGAGGTGCACACACTGACCACACCTGGTAACGAGGGCTAGACCAATGACAGGTACACCTATCCCGGTCAGGAGCAGATAAGGTACATGGTCACATACCATAGTATCTAGATAGAGTGGGCAGGGCGTGGAACATAGGTAGGACTTTAGTCATGGCTGCTACATGTATATATACACACAAATGAATATATACAGTTATAAACCATTTATGTATGAATGCATTATTATGTCCAGAAGCCACTAGCATTATACAATAATACGCAGATCTGATTCGTCACTTTCAATGTCGATACACATGAAGGAAGGAAAGACACATTACTATTGGTCATGTTTGGACAATGTTACCTTGACCAACCCAATTTTCCTGTATTGCACTTAAAGTGTGTTGTAGTACAATAAGGTTACAATTGTGATATTGTTGATCTTGTATCTAAAACTGTCAACTTTTATGATGGATCCGACAATTAGTAAACCTCTAACTATCCATCAGATCATCACTTCTTTTTTTGGGGTGGGGTGGGAATTGCTATACTAATACACAGAGTTTTCTGATAGACTGAAGTGACCTAGGTCACTAGGTTGTCTCCTGTCTGATGGGACATCTGACAATTGCTTCAGTCTGGACATTGTTAGAAATAACCGGACGATTAGTGTGTCAGATCATGCATGAAACTTCTGTACCCAGTGGGTGATGTTGTCCACTGTCCATGGAGTAAATACTGACCACCGATTTTTAATGGACATTACACACTGTCCATAGAGTAAATACTGACCACAGTGTTATCATGAACATTACCAAGGTAATTCCTGTTATAACACAATAACACAGTATTGAACATAGAGATCTCGGCTTGGAGCACAGTATTAACTCATTGACCCCTGAAATTTCATAATGAACTATTCCAACCTTTGAATTGGAAGAGTTCAAATGTGTCTTCAGGGGTGAATGAGTTAAACAGATATAGATCTCAACATTGGGTAGTTCAAGCTCATGGCCAGGAATAACCTGAACAGACAATCAGAATTAGAAATAAATTAGTCATGCTGCACCAAAAATACACACTTCGTCTTTTTTTTTCTCTTATAAAAAGATTTTCTACAAAACTTTCAATGCACAGCTTACTAATTAATGCACATGACCAGTTCAATATTAACCCTTTCACCCCTAGGTTACTTTAGTAGACTCTACCATACATTGATCTGGACAAGTCCATTATGGTCTACAGTGGTGAAAGGGTTAAAGTCTTGCCCCTAAATAACAAACTATACAGATGGTGTCGTGACCACACATGGGGAATCTGTAGAGGAAAGTTTTCTCTTTATCTTGAAGACCAGCTATAGTATGGAGGGTCATAGTCAGATTTGTGACTGTCTGGGTTAGTAAATGTCCCAAGTTTATGTTCAATGTTGTATCATGTCGGGCACATCCTAGTAGATATGAATGGCAACTGCAGCTGTAATATTGATGACGTTTCTTTATGATCAATTTATAATAATGGGGAGGGTCCCTGAAGTTGGCAGCCGAGGAAGTCCTATATTTAGATAAACATGTACACACGGTGTGTCCGCACCCAGTCATACGGATGTATATAAGTCATTATTCACAGGAAGTTCTATATATACTTTTTATACACTAACATGATGTCTTCAGGTCTTCCTGTACACGATGTTTCTCCCCGTCATTACATAGCAGTGATCAATCACTCATTATATCATGTATTTTATAATGAATAGAAATACAGGTGACTTTTTTTTGTGATGAAGGAAAAAGATTGTCTTTTATGAATGATTTGACATATAATCATATAATGACTTTCCATTGATGTTTTCAATTCTACAGGGAGTTAGTATTTTTTTTTTACCGATTTACTTCCTTGTTAATGTTATGAAAGTCAATCTGTTAAGAATAGAGATACTGCAATTAAGGAAAGATATATCTGTGCAGGATTATTTTCTTGGAAACAGGTAGCTAATATTTGAAATAAGTGCAATAAATGTCGTAAGAAAAAACAGAATGATTTGCATGTTAAAACTGTGAATAGATATAGCTACCAAGCTGTATGTATCAGTAGTGTGTTTATATTACCAATAAGTTGATCACGCATGATTACCCTGTACTGTGTATTACTGAAGACATTCAGCGAGGTGATGATTGGTTTGTATATGTGGGTTAATGGTTTAGTGTTTGTGTGTCATGATCTATCTACAGTTACAGGTAAAAACAGTACAGGTAGACTAAGTCGTCCAGGTAAAAAACACAGGTAGTCCTTCAGTCGCTTAGATTGGCCATATGTAGTCATGTATTTATGACAGAATTTTATTAAAACGCAACCTTCATTTATTACTTTGGATTGAATAAATTTATGTTATGAAGTAGGTAATTGATCTTGACCTCTGGTGAATGTACCATCTTAATACAATACTTCAGATCCAATCAGATCCAATGTACCATCTTAATACAATACTTCAGATCCAATCAGATTCAATGTACCATCTTAATACAATACTTCAGATCCAATCAGATTCAATGTACCAGTTCATCATTTTAAGGCAATGCTTCTCTCTTTGGAATGAACTGGTGGGTTACAAACAGATCTGGTTAAGCTTTTTTTGTAGGGAGGGGGGCACATGGTTGTTCATGTGTTAGATCTAACTTGTGCTTTGATTGATGGCACAAGTCACACAGTTTGAGGTTTTGTTTGTAACAAGTGCTTATTGTTTCCTGATAGAAGAGTTGACTGACACAAAATGTCAGGTGTTGGTAGCTACAAAAAGATTTTTTATGATGCTATGATGCATAACTGTATGGCAAAGTACGGGATACTATACTGAGGGAAATATAGCCTTGTGTTATAAGCAAGTGGAACTTTGTATACACATAGTAAAGAGGAAAGTTAATTTAAAGATAAAGGATTGATATCGGTGGGTTCAGAGTCTAACAGAATCGTGGGTTCAACTCACTTTACCCTGTAATGATAAAAGGAGAACAGTTAATAAGATACAAAATGCATCACTTGTGAATGATGTAATGACTTTACTAGTCCTATGATACATTATTTACATAAAGATCACAAATGACGTTACTTCCGAAATTGATGTCATCAGTTAGAAATGACTTTAAACATTCTTCACGAGTTAATCATATAACAACTTTGTTATTCTTCGAAGCATACAACATTAGACAACATTAGTACTATAGATGGACTTGTTTCAGCGATATTCTTATTTTAGCGCTTTTTGTACTTTGAATTGATAGTGCTAAATTATCGCACAAATTGAAGTTTCTGTACCTTGTTTTCAATTGCACATATTTTAAGTGCACCAAATCATCAATGTGCTAATCGGGTAACATTTGATAATACACCAAAATATGGGTCCACTAAAATATGTACTCTGACAGTATATATATATACCAAGAGAAAGTCTGTTACCAGTCCAAATCTGGATATCGAAGAGGGATTGTAACTTTTCTATAATTCAAGCAAATACTTCTTGGGCTTGTGTCCACTGAAAATATCTCGGAGTAGAGATCTAGAGAGGTGAATAAGCATGTCCTTTAATGATAACACAGCACAATCAGAATTTGTCAGTTTGGACAATCAGGAAGTGTCTGTTGAATCATGTGATGTGTAATATTGTACAGCAGGAAATGTTGTGAGAGAGAATATAGTCACACAGTGGTTGTAGTGTATGGGGTGTTGATGACCAGATGATCTGTGATAGACCATCTCAAACAAGCTCCCAATCACATTGGACTTTCATGAAACAAGCTTCAGTTGAACAATTTTGGGATTCTCTTATCATTTTTCGAACTTAACGGTAGTCCATAGACAATCATCATGAGAAACACTGTCGGCCTATGGGAATCATTTACTTAATAGACAGTGATATCTCGGAAGTTATTTACTATGATTGATATAATTCAATGAGAAGTTTATACATTAAGTGGCCTTCCCCTATCATTACAAATAATTTTGTCATTTCCTGTTTAATATCAGACACTAAATGATAAAATGAAACTAACTGTAGTAAAATATTCTTGGTAAAAGTGTGGTCTGTGAACATTTCAGTAGGTCTATAAGACATCAATATTACATAGTCCTATTGTCTATGGTGTGTAAATTCAAAATTCTAACACTCTTATCAAATGAATGACCAAATTAACAAAATAGAACAATGGCACAAAATTCAGTAGAAAAAATAACCTGTGATATCACAATGGGTGTTAACTCATTCACCCCTGAAGATATATTTGAACTCTTCCAATTCAAAGGTTGGGATAGTTCATTATGAAATTTTAGGGATGAGTGAGTTAATACATGTTATAGAGATATGTTTGTAATGATATAAATAAACTGAACAATAGCCTGATATGATAAAATAGGATAAAACTCCATATCTTCATGTTCATCACAAAAATCGGTTACTCTCATGTTCTGGTTAAATGAGTGTTTATCAGTATCATATCAACATTTGATCATATCTCATTTACACAACATAGTTAATCTTATCTGAGATTGAAAATTCAATTTATAGCAGATTACAGTAATACTGTTGTATTTCATGCCAGTTTTAGACTTCATTAGAAGTGAAACACCTGCAGAGGTATTTGCTATTCAGGTAGTGCATATAGGTTGTGTATATCTACATTACAAGTGATATCCTTTACAAGATTAGGTGATACGATGTGGAGGTTATAGGAAATTTGTTTCCCCTGAAGTGAATCATGTTCATATAAAAACTGTATTTGCATCATCAATATATTCTGCACACACACTGTAACACTGCCAACATCATGACTGCAACATCTGATATTTTCTAAAAATGTTTCCTGTGTTCATTTGACCTTGACCTTCTAAAATAGATGGGTGCTGAGAGCAAACAAATGCTAGTATGTTGAAGGAAGAGTCACTGCGGATGTGAAAGTCCTGAGAGTCTTGTGGTAAAATAGGCACTAACAATGCCAGACTGGGGTTTACTGTAGGCATCCTCCTCCCACACATCATGCTCACCACCACACTACAGATGAAGATGTATTCTGGCTGCACAGACAGCTGTGTGTATTTGTATTTTCCAAGGAAATAATTCTCATACTGGTTGTAAAGTGCTCTGCCTGAATATAGTTATGTCGTAAGACCAGAAATTAGGACTGGTGTTGATTGATCAGCTACCAACATTGTATATTTAAGGAAGTTTAAAGCTTAGCCTTAAACCTACGAGATTGCAGTCCTGTCCCCTTGTCAAGCATTCCTTCTTAACCAAACACACCTTAAAGGGTGAACAAGACGAGTTTCATATCACTTCCTTTAAATACCTGTAATGTGTATTAGGAGTGGGTAAACTGTTCCTTGTGAAATAACGTCTTTATGTCCAGGAGCAATGAACCGTAGCAGTGTTAATTAAGACTTCCTGGTGTAGGAGTGTGTATACCTGAGTAAACCCACAACTGAAGGCTTTTGTCGACAAATATCGTAGATTCTTTTATGGACTCTGAACAATTAATAACTTGTTAGACAGGTTTTAGCCTAGGTAAACAGAAGATAGGTTTAAGTCATTTGATTTTGTGATTTAGTTGGATGGTTGGATGGTAGACGCGTACTCAGATAGTACATTACCTGGCTTAACCATTCTTGGTGTACGGAATGTCACCCAAGGATTTAAACATTTAATGGGATAGTCGGAAAGTATTTTGTGTATGCGCCATTATCTTTGCTGCCCTTACTTGAGGACTATGGTACCTGAAATGCGGTTTATTGGTTATGGTATTTCTAGTAACTTTATCTACAAATTCCTCGGCCTTTTCATTGTTAAATGTCATGAAGTTGAGCCCTGATCACATACGTATTGCTGCTCTACCAACTACGCTGTACCACAAGTCACCATTTTGAAAGTTAATTCATGTTTATTAAAACATTTGGTTTTGATAGACTATTTCACTGTGTTTTTGATTTTCTGTTGTGGAGAAAAAGCACCAGTTTCTGATCAGTGATTTGATGTACATGTGGTACAGGGCAACAGTGGGTACAGGTGTGCTCAAATACTACTACAGCCCTAGTACAATTTGAATACATCAACTTTTAATTCCTGTGATATTATAGAAGATAATATCAAAATATCCTTGAAATTTGATACTACAAATAAATTCAGGAAAGAAACTTTTCAGGAAGAATTTTGACTGTTTTTTCTGAACTTATGGTGTACTTGTACAAGTATCCAAACAAATTTTCCTTGAAAAATGATTACTAAGAAAAGGTTGTGTATGAATGTTAGTCATGGGGGAGAATTTGACACTCCTTTTAGAACTCGGGTTGACGGAAACAAAGCAAGTTTAGATTTGAAAGCAGGAAGTAATGAAGAAAAGTGTCCGATTCCTGCTCATTGTATTCTACATCGTCATCTATAAGTACGTGCAGGAAGATACATGAAGTTGTTTTAGGAAGTAGATTACAGACAGTGTACAGTCTACAGAGACCCTGCAGATACGGAGCTGCAGCAGCCAAGTAGAGAAATAATGCAGACAAATGTTCAATAGAACCGAAAAGAGAGGATTGAAAAGTCAGCACCGCTGATATATATACAATCTAATTAGATGTGGTGGTATTGCACTTCCGATCTCGCCCAGATCATCTACATGTACATGTAGCTATTCTAGTATTTACTGCAGTATATAGACTAGGAGGGTGTAGCCTGGAATTTGGCTTGATGCCCCAGTACATTATAGAAATCAATAGTAGGTTAGGGTATCTTTATAGGTAGGAAGCTATACATTCGTAGCTTGGGTACCAAGCTGTGGATTGCTTTGTAACAGTTTGTGTTAATTTACGAGATGCATACATGTATAATTGAAAATATTATCCTAAATTTGTTAAACATCAAACTAATAGAATATTTTCCACAAATTGATTAATTGAAAGAGCAATTGATATAAAGGCCACTGCGGGTTTCGCCCTATGTAATTTTCTGCTGTGTTCACCGTTTCTGGGTTACTGTAGGACCGAGGCCAGGTAGATTTACTACTACATTATATTAGTACCTAGCACAACAACCTAGCAGTTAATGATATACCATCTACATATTTATGATGCTTACCTATACTGTTACTTGGCAAAGATTTACCTGTCAAATGTTCACAGAGGGCAGGAACTACAAGGTCATTCTGACTAGTGCATCATAACACAATACCGGTGGTTAATGTTAAACAATAGTAATGTACCTAAATTATATTACTCGAGGCCATGTTGTTTTGTGTCATTTCCATCTTATTTCATGCATATAAGCTGAGCATTTGTCCTGATCTTAACCAAACATTGTTACGTTGTGTTGCAAATTTCTACACAGGTCAAGGTCAACGATGTAGGTGTGATCTACTTACAGTGACGTGTAGTAATGGTGCAATGTGTATAGATATTTCTGAGTGTTTCTTAACAAATGTCTTCCAATCAGCTGTGACCTGAGTTTTGTGAACTCTGCATGCATGGCCATACTGGCAACTGCCTTCATGCCCATTCATACTGGCAACCACCTTCGTGCCCATCTATAGCCATACTCGCAACCGCCTTCATGCCCAGATATAACCATACTCGAGCTCCCAACCATGCCCATATGTAGCCTTTGTCGCAACCACCTTTACACACATACATAACCTTAAAACCACAACCACCTTTACACACATACATAACCTTAAAACCACAACCACCTTCATGTCCATACATGGCTATGCCCATAACCATCTTCGTCTTTCCTTGACGATTAAATTAAAATTGGAGAAATTGTCCTGGCAAGCAATTTTGTTAACCCATTGAAATAATGGCTTTGTACATAAATACTTTTCACTAGAGTCTTTAACAAATGGAGTGAAGTTTATACACAAATTGTTCACCCGAGACAAGAAGCAAAATGTATTTAAAGCCAGGTAAATTGTCTGTCGACTTGCTGAAATGTTGCATTTAAGATAATGAATTCAGAAATAGGACATGATTTTGGGTAATTGTATAGCCCTGTACTTGGTACGACAAAGACATGTTAGAATGTGCGTGTCTGGTATATTTGTCTCCTGTAGCCTTGTGACCATAATACCTACCTCCTGTACTGAATTCACACTGGAGAGCAGGTGTATCCAGGTAGAGGGTGCAGGTTTCAATGTCAGACTGCTGGGGGAGCTTCATACCGTACACAGGTAAATGACCCAGATATAAACCTGACAGCACCCTCCAAGCTTTCCCAGGGTACTCATCACATCTGTAACACTAGCCAGTAATTATACACATACTTAATCTAACCCAGCAGAAAACACATTCTCTACAAGTTATGAAGAAGTAAGAACACCAATGTTATCCAGCAAAGCCATTGTCATTGTGCTTATGTTATTGTAAAATAGATGGCTGGCTTTGACAATCACATCACAACATTGGCTATGGTAGATAGGATTATCACAACATTGGCTATGGTAGATAGGATTATCACACCATTGGCTATGGTAGATAGGATTATCACAACATTGGCTATGGTAGATAGGATTATCACACCATTGGCTATGGTAGAT
>JAUMHH010188428.1:0-30340 GCA_032359455.1 Chlamys rubida
TGGTAAATGTTTGGTACACACACTTAAGTATTTACATGAATATACAATTAATAACATTTTCATAAGCAATCATACCAGATAATAGCAGAAAACGTCGGAATTGCGTTGAGTATCCCAATCAAAATGGCGCACAGCCTTGTTGTTAAGCGTGACGTCATTAGAATATGTCGCTAATTATTACGTATCTGATTCCAGCCCTTTTTTAATGCATTACATTTTTTCATGTTTTATGCTTTAAAAATATAAAAGAATACAAAATTAAATGGTGTCTTAAGTAATAACAAATATAGCCTCGTGTGGCTAATATTTCGATATTTTTCACGAGTGCGCAGCTCGTGAAATATATTTGTTATTACTGAAGACACCATTAAATATCCTCTATATATTTGCTATCTGGGAAGTGTTAATTCAGTTTATTAATCATTAACTTGTATTTGGTATCTCTTTGTAATTTACAATTATCTGTTGTTTTACTTGTAATTAATTAATTTATGGTGTTTGCCTGTAATTTACTTTGTGTTTTGTTCGCTAGTAACTGATTTTTAGATGGTGTTTTGCTAATAATTAAACAGTATCTGGTATTATAATTATGATTTACTCATTTATTAATTTTTGCTGATGTTGTGTTGTAATTGATTTATTTACTTTGTATCTAGTGTTTTACCAATATTTGTTATGCTGATTGTGTTTCGTTTACCAGGAAAAACTATTTGAATGAATCCAGAAAATATTCTTTACGTTTTTTTAAATGTGCAAGATTATTTATTAAAGACTATTTTCATCAAGCTAGCAGGCTACCCCGTTATGTAGTACACACCATTCTTGATTCACCTGATCGATATGAGAGGCTGTGGTATAGGGAGGGAGCTCATGTGACGGATGAGTCCGTGAAGACTGCCGACACATTTCTATAGCGGCGTCGGTTACGTTATTACATCACAACAGAGTACAACTCCCTTTATTAATGCACCGCAACGTGAACTTGACGTTCCAAAAGAGAAACAAATAAAACGAATGTTTCAATAACGTTCATGCGTATTGAGAAAATCTTTCATATGGGTGAAGACATTTTTAATAAGAGAGGTTAGCCTCAAGACTATTTGTGTTGCATATTGACAAACCGTCATTTGCCGTTCGTAGATCGTTTGTCATTCTATTCCGCGAGGCAGTGATGACGAAATACGAAACGCAGGGTTTGCCCACGGCTTATACGATATTGCTTCGGCTATCTTCTCCTTGTCTTGTTACTGGTCTGCCGGTCCACAAGTATTCAGGTTTCGTGAATAAGTATCACTCCAGACCACAATAAAGCCGGGTTTATTTACTGTGGGGTTGGTCATGCAGGGGTAATATCGACACACACTCCTTATAAAGCCATCTGAGCGCTTTAGGGCATTTTAATTAGCATAATTCCTCACAAACAATTTTTTGTTTCAGTGTTGTATCATATTATATTGCTTATTAACCAGTGGTATATATTGCTGTACTCGTGTCCTCGTTCTTATTGTCTCCATTTAAAAAAATAATTGATGTTTTTTCTTGATTTTTAACATCGTGAAACAGAAGTTATTCTGAAATTATGTTTAAGCAAAGGAAATTAAATGCATAATTAAGTAACGATAACGAAGGAAGCCTATCATTTTCAATAAAATGTTCTGCGACCGTAAAAGAAGTGGAAACCAGTGAAAACATAGTCACGCAGTCTCCTAGAAAAAATTGATTTCTAAGTTAATTGTCGACTAAAGAAAAATAACAAAGACGTTTTCTTGTTACTGATATCTTATTTTGATTAACTGAATCATAAACTTGAAACACGTCCTTTTAGTTAGAAAATGTGAATGATTTCTACTACTTTACAGAACCAATGGTCAATATATATGCAAACGGTAAAGAAAACTTGAAGCAATTCATTTAAATATTTTCATCTGGTTTTGTCTTCTGTATTTTGTTAGGCGTAAATGATACATTTGGTTGACTCTCCGCACCGATTTGGAAATGTGATTTTGTGTTGACGTTGTGACATATTTGTATGTGCTTGCTGTGGTACTATGACATATTTGTATGTGTTGTGGTACTATGACTTACTTAATTATGTCTGTTGGTGGTGTGATATATTTAATTGTGTGTTTTAATGTTGAGCTGTCTTTTGTTGAGATTTGTTTTCCCTTTAAAAAAAGTAGTTTCATATTGATTTTTATACAGTACAGTCTATACTTAATAAAAGCATAACTAGTTTCTTATCATAAAGATTTTTTTATCAAGGTTGGCAATTAATAAAAAGATGTGGATTGTTTTTTTCATCGAATAATTGATTTATTGCATTAAAAAAATGTTTTAAGATTTGATAAAAAAGAACATAATTATATATGTGTTAACGAAAAAAACGGTGACAAATATCACACATTTATTAAACATTATCTATACTAATTTCATATTAAGAAATAGGCAAAGTCTGTTCTTCAGAAGATATTGATTTTAACTTATTATTTTCTATTTAAGTGTTTTGATTTTAACTTGTTTCTGTTTAAGTCAGGATGACACTATCTTATACCATTGTAGAACATGAAATGATTACCGTTCCGACAAAAAAATTGTTCTGTTTCCCTTTTTGGCGGATTTTTACGTTTTCCTCGGTTTTTGTCTGTTTGTAACGATTTTGTCCTTTTGTTAGCACGATATGCTTTCTGCTTATCAATGTTGCTTTACTAAATCATTGATCGATAGTAGTTCAATGAACTCTTATACAGAACATCCGGTTCATATGTCGCGAAAACTTCTTATTTATTTAATAGATTTTTTCTATAGAAATCTTTGGTAATGATAATTCATCACTTTGAAAAGTACATGACAAGTTAATTCTTTGACCTTTACCGGCTAAGTATTTGCTAGGCCATTGTTTTTTGCATTTTGATCTTATCAAACTGAAATATATATATGTTTTGATATATAACTGTTATATAAAAAAACTACGACGTCAAATGTCTACTAGGTTATCTAAATTAAATAACTGAACATGTGATATTTCCTACCAAAACTTACCTATTTATCAATAGATAATCAAAATAGATCAACTTATCAAAATTAAAAGTATATATCTATATCTATACCAAAGCATCAACAAAAATGACTGAATTGGAACTCGCCAAAGAAATAGAGAAGACAAAAAATATATACATCACGTGACACTTGTCATTGTGCCTCCCGTCAATCATGGAAAGCATGCCAAGGCAGGATATGGAAATCATGACAATCCAGATGAACTAAGCGTATAAAGCTCGTTCACTTTCAGGATATGTAAAATATATGTTAATATGCAGTTAAAGGAATGTGCATTTATTGTAAATAAAATAACGGTTACGACCTAGTTTAAAATACAGTGAAATAGACATGCATTTCGCAGGGTGTCCGTTCCACAATTATTGTCGCTCCAATGAGTTCGCGCTTTCACGTTGGGCGAATAAATCAAGTCGGCGTGGCGCGAAGATGTTTGTAAACTCGTTGTATTGCGTCGTAAATTTGTCACAACTCCGGCAGTGGTACCGCAGAGGATCGGTGGATGATAGCCTCGCAGTCTCCCTCGCCGTCCACCACCAATAAACACCAGATTAGCACCATCGATCCCATGTCAGCAATCAAGGTCCCCAAAGCATAAATCCGTGGCCCGTTAGACGCTTGGATGTTGGACAAATATGTCATTAAAGGCTTTGACGGCAGGCATCACGCTGGTATTTACAGCGCTTTCCGTTTTACCGTAACGTGTAGCCAATACCAACAGAGCGTGGTGTATAACTGACGGGCTGATACCGTCTGAGCGTAGTGTATACCTGACGGGTTGATACCACTGAGCGTGGTGTATACCTGACAGGTTGATACCATGTCTGATCGTAGTGTATACCTGACAGGTTGATACCGACAGAGCGAGTTGTTTACCTGATGGGTTGATACCGACTGAGCGTGGTGTATAACTGACAAATTGATACAATGTACCAACTGAGCGTGGTGTATACCTGACGAGTTGATACCAACAGAGCGTGGTGTATACCTGACGAGTTGATACCAACAGAGCGTGGTGTATACCTGACGGGTTGATACCGACTGAGCGTAGTGTATACCTGACGGGTTGATACCGACTGAGCGTAGTGTATACCTGACGGGTTGATACCGACTGAGCGTGGTGTTTACCTGACGGGTTGATACCGACTGAGCGTGGTATATACCTGACGGGTTCATACCAACTGAGCGTGGTGTATACCTGACGGGTTTATATTGTATAATCGTGGTGTATACCTGACGGGTTTATATTGTATTATCGTGGTATATACCTGACGGGTTTATACCAACTGAGCGTGGTGTATACATGACGGGTTTATACCAACTGAGCGTGGTGTATACCTGACGGGTTTATACCAACTGAGCGTGGTGCATACCTGACGGGTTTACTGTTGTTAAGATAAAAATCAACAAATCTTATCTTGATGCCCGACACTTGTAGTTGTGAGATGACGTTAGTTCATGTGTATCAATTTTAAAACGCTAACCACAATCAGCTTGGTTTTGACGAGGAGATTACTTTGATTCTAATGCAATGCAGCATAAAGCATTGATTTTTATTGATATAATTAGAAACAGTTCATGAACCAAAATATAAGGAGAACTTTAAAACTCGAGCGCTTTCATTTTCATTTTATAATTTTGTACATAGTTACCATTGTGACGCTGTCATTGAACAATTCATTATTTACATTCGTGATGTCCTTTGTGACGGCCAAATGATAGGGAGATAATCATAATGTGCTACAGTTCCCTTTTTAATATTTTGACTTTGCCGTATTTGTTGGGCACTAAGGATATCAAATTCTTGTAAATTAAATATACATATTGGACCCGTACGAACCTATATTTATATGTTACGATTTTCTTGAAATTGGCATATAGGACAAGGAATTAATTGCGAAAGGATTGATAATTTAAGGTTGTCATTTTTTTGACGTTCCGTTCCCTTACCAAGGCACATTGACAGGAAAGTACGGACAAGTTACATTACACCATAACAAACTTGAAATTATATCAGATGAACTGATTTGATAGTTTGAACAATAATAACCCCGGCTAGTGTTGAAATTACACTGAACGCGTCGTTGACCATAGATTTGTGGGCACGAAATCAAAGACATCATGCCTTAGATATAAACAGTGTGTGTGCACTCGGCGACAAAGATACTGACAAACATTCTTCCAGGTGCAGCCTTCCTCTTCTTGTAACCCTTTCCTTGTTTCTCCAACCAAACAATGTTTACCACGGGAAAATTACGCATATCTTTAAAAAAAAAAAAAAAAAAAAAAGACGGTTCGTGTTCCTTTGAGACAAAGACCTTTTATGGCTTATACTGTTTTTGCAGGTACACAGCAGTATTGTATTTCCCTATGTTATCCAAGTCTGGATTGCCCCAAGTTACAGACTATATTTTGATTGCATTGTTAAGCGACAGAAAATATCTCTCAAACCTGTACCATTGCTTTGAAGTCTGCTACGATGTCTGTGCCTGACTTTTATGATACAGACAAGCTTTTTATACATGTCATATTGTGATGTTCAAGGTGCTTTACGTTAAATGATTTCTGAAGTAAATGAGGTCACTGCTAGTTGTATAAGATCAAACATTACCAAGACCATCTACTCTTAGAAATTTTATACATGTACATGATCCGTGTTGTGAACTAAACATCACAATAAGTAATGTTTGCAGTGTAGAAGTGCTTTTTAAAAGAACTTTACTGCGTTAAAAGAATAATTTTACGCAGGTAGGGATAGTTATTGTACGTTTTGTTTTGGCATTTGTATTGCAACTAAAATGCTGTACATAAATAATATTAAAGCTAGGCATTGTAGCCGAAACTTGTTAAAAAGTCAATTAAAAATCCGTTTCTCCAGAAACTGCATTTCTTAAAGGTATCAGTGACTAAATCACGTTGAAATCACGTTAATTAGTGGTATACCTTTATCTATGTACATCGGCGCGTGACGTATATTACGGTAAAGTAGCGTGCTGCTTTTATTGCGCTGTGCCTTCTTTTCTCAACAGTCTACGTTACTGTCCACATAATTACACTGACGTTTTTCCAGATATTATTTCCAGGACTAGGCTGGGCCTGCTGGGTTTATTGACTCGGTTTACTAGGTCGGGGACGTGTATCATACCTGACCTGGTCGTTATGACGGTACCCGGCGGCACGTTATGACGATCTAACCAGTGTGACGTCCACGTAAACGCCTAAATTATGCATGATGTCGTAAAAATACGGGGACTTTCGTTTATGTTCCCTTTGTAATAAAACACACGCGATAAACTGCGTTTACGTCGGTCGTCCCTCAATTATTTATTGTTTGCCCTTTCTAGATATAAAAAGTGTGTTATCTAATCTGTGTAGCGTTAGATAATGGTCTGATTGAAACACGGCTGGACGTGATAGAACAAAATAATCACTCGCGCTTTCTACACGTGCATTAAAACAGTCTGACAAAATGATACAGCACGAACTTGTGCAGAACCTTGCTCCTTATACTATATCTACATATGTAGGATACAAATAATGATTTACAAAATATCAGATATTCATTTTTCTTCATAATTGCAATAATGGGCATCTCACTGCAAATTTAAAACAAACGTAGATACTGTTAAATTCACGATCGTTAATGTTCTCTTTTTTTTGTGGGACCATATATACAAATGTACCAGCTTCCGGTGCTTATAGATTGCACATCCCACATGCTACTTCGGAACCTGTTCCAGTTATCGTGACATTCCAGATAGATGCATATTGTTTACCAATAAGGGTTACCTACCGGGGAGGCTACAATTTACGCTAACAATTATAACACTGGTTATCATGACGAGGTGAATTTTCAGTATCCACAATGTCTTTGATTGTTTATGCCCTACAGGCATTCCTGAATTTGACGGGAGACATCCTAATGACTGCCCGATATGAAGTGGGAAACACCTTTCCCGAGCTTCTGGTTTCACCATTGTTCTGTGTGGATGTCTGTCTGTTTCGACGAGGTGCTGTCTTTATAAATCGACTTCCATGTTCTCATTTTGTTTTTATGTGCTATATATATATATCCCTTTCCTTGTATTCAGTATGCTGATCGAGAGGTATTCTGTTTTATATAGATTCATTTTCATTTCCCAGTCGGAACTCATATATTTTCGATAAGTCAAGCAATCTTATACCATTTCCTCTATTTCATTTTTGATCAAATTAAATAATGAACTAATTCTATAAAAAAAAGAACTTGACTCGTCATTGAATAAAGACACTGTTTTTTGAACGTTTGCCATATATATCTGTGTTCATTTTTAAACTGCTTTATTGGTTTAATGTTTTGTTTATTTTGGTATTGCAAATATAAAACCAACAGCATACAGCTATACTTTTCAAAAGGGAAAAGTTTTGTACGCCCCCAAAACGGAAGAAATCCGCAGAGATAATATTTTCAGCTTTTTGTTGCTCTCAGAAGCGTGCTTTCTCGCCTTTCACTCTTGCCTTTTAGCAGCTAATCCCTTTAAACAAGATCGTATCTGGTAACCACTGGGTTTTTGTCGGAATCATTTCCCAACCCATCAGCCAAACATTGTCCCCAGTATTTCATTTGCCGCTCTTTAGTTCTGGCTCTTCGACCACTATTGTTCAAGATTGTATTCACCGCGGGCCTCGTCGTCACCAAAGCGCTTGTCATTTCCGGGAAACACCAGCATAAAGTAGCGTTCTCTGTCGCACTAACTCATCTGTTTTATCCAGCTATTCTTCTTAGTCTTTTTGAGGCTTGTATCCATTATCTACTCATTTACGGCGTCTTTTAGACGCTTGCTGATAGAACAAAACCCTGTGGTTTACCTAGTGCAGTAAACCTAAAACACAAGTAGCTTCTGAAGAAAAGCATTTGTGCAATTTCAAAGTTGATAAAGCAATTATTTTAAACTCGTTGAAGCAGAAATACAGGCACACGTGACCATCAATCTCTCAGAAGGCGAATTACAAGATTATCGTTTTTTTCTTTGTTTGTGAACAAAACTAAATTTCACACATGAATAACTTCGAACCACGTTTTACGATTTCTAACAAAGTCCATGTCTGTTTATTTTGGTATTCGACACGTATACTCCAATTACAACAACGCACTTTCCACGTAATTTAAATAGTTTCTTATTTTAATTGGTCTTTTCAATGTTAAGTGCACAACAGTAAATATCCTATACGCTTTTTTTAGCATTTGAACAAGGAAGGGAACCTTTCAATTTACAGATTTTCGTTTCTGAAACAACATTTTTATCGTTGTACATACATACTGTATGCTGAATTATTAAAAAAAAAGTGATTTATACGTTTGGCACAGAAAATACTTCATTTATTTCGTCCCTATTTGCTTCAATTTAAACCTTTCTGCTTTGTATATAACTTTTGTTTATGATTTGTACAAAAAGTGATCATACGAAATTTCAGATTGTACCTTGCGGTATGTTATGGGCGCTGCATATTGAATATATTAACTCGACCTTTTGCGTTTTCCTAGATGTGAATGATGATATTTTTATATTCTATATCAACCCACCCTTTGTTTCAGATGGTTCCTGGTGATGTGTAAGGTGTTTTTTTATATTCTATGACAACCCAACCTTTGTTTCAGATTGTTCCTGGTGATGTGTAAGGTGTTTTTTATATTCTATATCAACCCTTCCTTTGTTTCAGATTGTTCCGGGTGATGTGCAATGGTTGTGGGATGTTCGTGTCGCCCAGCGAGCTGGTGATGCGAGCCCAGGGCTACGTGTACCACCTACAGTGTTTCATGTGTATAGAATGTGGTCAGCAGCTACAGAAAGGCGACCAATTCGTCGTCAGGGACGGTCAACTCTTTTGCAGGTTGGATTATGAAAAGGAATTCCACATGCTGCCTCTAAGTCCGAAAAGTAAGTCAGTATCGACACTCGATCCTGTATTATATATAAAATAACACAGCTGTATTTATAAAGTAGCATAACTATATTTATACACAACAAGTATCATAGCTGTATTTATATAAAGCAAAATAACTATATTTATATACAACAAGTATCATAGCTGTATTTATAAAGTAACATAACTATATTTATATACAACAAGTATCATAGCTGTATTTGTATAAAGCAAAATAGCTATATTTATATACAACAAGTTACAAAGTTGTATTTATATAAAGTATCATAACTATATTTATATACAACAAGTAACATAGCTGTATTTATATAAAGTAACATAATTATATTTATATACAACAAGTAACATAGCTGTATTTATATAAAGTAACATAATTATATTTATATACAACAAGTTACAAAGTTGTATTTCTATAAAGAAACATAACTATATTCATATACAACAAGTAACATAGCTGTATTTATATAAAGTAACATAATTATATTTATATATAAAGTAGCATACATGTAACTATATTTATAAACAACAAGTAACATAGCTGTGTTTATATCAATTAACATAACTATATTTTCGAACAACAACTTAAATAGTTGCAAATAACAGAGTTTTATGCATATACATGTAACAAATAACAAAGCTGTATCTATATACAACAAGTTAGTGTTTTTTCTTTAGGCAAATAAGTTCAGGAAAAATATATTGTTGAACATTTACTCGGATATTTCTAAACGTTTTCTTCAGCTTTGTAAGTATGGACTGTGAAAAGAATTATGTAGCACAACCACAAACTGTTTATATGTGATGTATCGATGACGCTTTACTGGTCATTTGTCTGATGAAGATGACAGAGAACATATCGTACTAGGCATCGAAACGTCACATATAAACACTTTTTGGTTGTGCTGCATGAATCTTTTCACTATCCAGTGTTTACTCGGTCATAGTCGGTGTACATAAATATTACAAATACGTCGTAACCGTTGTGCATTAAATATCTAGTTTATCCACGTCTCTGTAAAGTGGATACTTAATGAGTAAAACCGTCAAGCATAGGGTAGGGACTTTATCAAAAGCCTTGTGTACACCTACATGTAATTATATTATCAAAAGAAAAATGGCATGCAGCCTAATTCTGAATAACATAATTGTATTTTATATTTGATTTACCCGTAAATTTATTTTGTTCAATAAAAAGTGCAAGGATGAACCATGAAATACTAAATACAACGTTTCTTTCATTTGACTTAAAAATGAGATATATTGATCTGGATTATTTTGTTATAAACAAGGAAAACGCATCGATCTCCGACTGCAAAATGTTTCATCCACTATAAGGTTAAATGAGTAAAACAATTATTAACGCCTTTGTTTTGCATTACTTTCTATAAACACTAATGAACGGACAAAGATTGACGGATACTGTCACGTTAAAGTGAAACAAGATGTATTTCTATATATGTATGATGTGTGACATGTGCAGTTGTTTTCTAGATATATCACTTCCATATTGAGGACAGTATAAGTTCAGTACATAATTATCGCTATTAGCTTAGAACAGGAACAATGCATTATGTATTAAAGATACACAAAATGTGTGTTCGAACGAAATATTTGCTGTAGCGTGTTTTGAAGAATTCAAGTGTTCGTATTGGTAACTCTGTAAAGGCAAGCCGCATGAGGTGCGTTCGTATCAGACTGATGTTATGACAGCTTCCGTCGCTAACTCTGGAGTTAGATAATCACGGTGTACGGTAGATTAGGAGGCTAAGTCCGGACCGGATTATTGATCGTGACGTGCTGGGGATGGCAAACGTGGGGGATAATCGGTCGACAACAAGCAGTCGAGGCTGCCGTCTAGGCGGTAAAAGGTCGTTATGTGTCTTGGTTACCGAAAATCTAACATGATTATATACCAAAACCGTCAATTCTGGTCGTTCCCTAGCGCACTCAAAATACGGGTAATATATACCCATCTGACTATTGATCTAGGTAGGAAATAATGATAAAACTCGATATAAGACAGTTATTTTGTTTTAAGTACCTCTGAACTTTTTTTATAATGCATAGACTGTTATGTCGTCTAGAAACAGAACTAGCCTAGATGAGATGTTCAGCCTCCGCAATATCATCGCTCACAGAAGCGAAACAAACACAGGTCGGAAGGTGACTTGATGGTCCAAATTAAACATGTATGTATGTTCTATAAGCAGATTCCAGTGCAGCAGACACTTTTTGCTGTGGCGTTATCACTTGTGTTTATAAGTTGAGGAAAGAAAAAAAGATACGTATAGTGTTAGTGAAATACAGTCCAAGGTATAAATTGATCGTTTGCCACTTACTGTATTGGCATTGTATTATCATTGTTCTGTTCATTTTCGTCTCTTTCATATTAGACCATGAAGCTAAAATGTAATATATTTGTTGTTTTCTATAAATTGTCACTTGTTGGTTCCCAGGTGACGACAGTGAGAGTTATGAGGACGGAGAGAGTGACGGAGGGAAACATCCAAAGCGACCAAGAACAATACTCACCACCAGTCAGCGACGAAAATTCAAGGCCGCGTTTGAGCTGAACCCAAAGCCGTGCAGAAAAGTACGTCTCCGACAAATAGGGATGATACTCATCTCTTGGTTATACACTGTATCATACCCTCTAACAGGATCAATAATCCTCTATCAGTTATACACTGTATCATACCCTCTAACAGGAGTAATAATCCTCTATCAGTCATACACTGTATCATACCCTCTAACAGGAGCAATAATCCTCTATCACTCATACACTGTATCATACCATCTAACAGGAGCAATAATCCTCTATCACTCATACACTGTAGCATACCCTCTAACAGGAGTAATAATCCTCTATCAGTCATACACTGTATCATACCCTCTAACAGGAGCAATAATCATCTATCAGTCATACACTGTATCATACCCTCTAACAGGAGCAATACTCCTCTATCAGTAATACACTGTACCATACCCTCTAACAGGAGCAATAATCCTCTATCAGTCATACGCTGTATCATACCCTCTAACAGGAGCAATACTCCTCTATCAGTCATACACTGTACCATACCCTCTAACAGGAGTAATAATCCTCTATCAGTCATACACTGTACCATACCCTCTAACAGGAGCAATAATCCTCTATCAGTCATACGCTGTATCATACCATCTAACAGGACCAATAATCCTCTATCAGTCATACGCTTTATTATAACAACAGAGGCGATAAACTTTTGTCATACGGTGTATCAAAATAACGTATCTATGCAACATATTACTGCAGTCAAAAATAATTCCAATGAAATTTCTTCATGATATTACATTTGCTAAATTGGTCGTTAAATATTAGGGAATCCAAGGACTACATTGTAACTGTTACGTTAACAGGTGCGTGAACAGCTGGCGGCGGAGACCGGACTGAGTGTACGGGTGGTACAGGTGTGGTTCCAGAACCAGAGAGCTAAGGTAGGTAGAACAATCCGATTTCTTTAATTGATATTGTATTTAAAAGAATCTTGTGTACTCAACATCCACCTGTAAGGTTTTAGAAAGAACTATTCAACTAATAATATAAGATATAGGGTACAAAATGTTTATTAAAGCATAGGTTAAATAGAATTTTCACTTAACGCCTGAATGCTTAAAGATATTTATTAACAAAATAGAATACGAAAGATGATAAAAAAAATAGATTTTCATGAAAAAGTGTAGTTAACAAAGTGATCTACTCCCCTGATGTAATTTACAATACATTCTTGATTCCAGGTGAAAAAGTTAGCACGCAGACAAAGTCAAGACAGTAACGGTAACAAGACCGGAAACGGAAATAAAAACAAAAACAATGATAACAAAAAAGACATGAAATCCGACTCGAAGTCAGACTCCAAGGATGAGGATACTGATCAAGGTAAGGTAACGCCCATAGGACCTCATAACCCTGGGATAGCATGGACATATTTTTGTCTTTTAAAACTTTTAAACATTTTGGACACCAGCATCGAAACATGCATGTCGTGTGCAGCAAGTTTGCAAAGCAGTTAGTTTGGAATTACAATTTAACGACATGTTCTCAAAACTGTATTTGGTTAAATTTACTTTACACATGCATATTATTATTCTAACTACAATCAAGATGTATGTTAACTAACAGTATTTGGGATAACCCTATACAATCTCAATATTTACTTACTTTCAGGATAAGGTAAAATAAAAATAGCATGCCTTACTCGATGAATCAAGCGTAAACATTATACAGATTTTCTTTTCTCTCAATCATTCTAAGTCTCTGGCATACATTAAATATATTATGTTTTCTCTCTCTCTCCTTGCCGATTGTCTAGGACATATTTTTTTATCTTATTCGTTCTGTCTTCTTTACTCATCGTCTTCTTTCTAGTATATACTTTATAACTTTGTATGAACTATGTTTTTTCTCTTTCCGTACACGTTGTCTTTTACATATTGTATAACTTATATTTTCTTACTATTCCTACAGATTGCCTCACCCGACTTGGCGACGACGAATCTATTGGTAAGAATTTACAATAATTCTGTAGCTTGGCCGATAGATATTTGTTCATCACTTTTGCAAATAGTTTTACGAATTCATTTTCGCTATAAAGATTTTAAGAAAATGTGTTTCAATAACTGTTATCAAAATGTCACTGCATCCAAATAAATAGCATATATCACAATAATCAGAAATTGATAGCATTGTTGGTAGATGTCATACACGTGCTTTATACTTAGGATGACTCGTAACATTTCACAAATAACAAATTAACGATATTCATACCAGGAAGTGAAAATACATACTTTTAATTCTGACTTACTTTGCAGGATCACTGATATCCGAAAACCGTCACCATGGCAATGCAGAACAAATATCGCCACTTCCTGCCAGCGAATATCAAGGTAACACAAGATTCTGCCGATCAATAAATAATTCCGAAAAAAAAGAACACAGCATGTTGTCATCTGTCAAATGAAAAACTGACTGGCCCATTATAATCGCAGACTTGATAATTTGTTCAGTGTATTTAGGACTATATCTGAACTGTTTGAAATGAGTATTTCATGGTATTTACTTTACACTTAGTTGTCATCCTAGACATGGAATAGTTGTAAATCTATTGAATATTTGTTTCTTCAAATAAATAATACAATGAAGTAACCTGTATAAGCCTGACCATGTAGCATACTCGTATCTGACAAACCAAGCAAGAGCCGAGGTGTTCTTGTTAACATTCAGCCACATCGGGAATGTTATGGTAGGGTATACGAATACTATTCAACGATCATATAAGTAAATAGTCAAATAGATCAAAGTGAGTCTTCATTTCATGTAGAATAAATTTCACTGTTGCAAATTTGCAACAGAGAAAACATTATTCCCTGATATTCGGCCCTCACTGGGCAGTCTTTTGTTTTGGATTGTGCAAATCCTTTTTTGTTTTATGCGTAACAATTTACTTAGAAATATTATTTGAAATCTCAGCAATCGTCGTCGTAGCTAAACGTTTACCCACAGTAGTGTTTATCATAACATATGTTGCATGTTAACAAACTTGTTAACACATTCCACATTTCCACAATAAACATTGACAAAAGGCACATTTTAATGAGATGAGTCTCGGAGTGTTTATTAAGCGAAACAGTGTCGAACTCATGAGAAAACGTCGGGAAGGATTTAGATACCCAGTATAAAGAGGAAGAGAATTCAAAAATGTTTTTATCACAATGTCGTGACATCATGCTATTTTTCTTAATTCTGTCGTAACGATGGAAGACATGCGGTAAATCGCAAAAGACAATTTGCATTGGCGCATAACACAGTGGTCATGTAAACACGTTTATATTGAAATGATTATAAGCAAAATAGAAAACAAAACTCGCTGCATAAACATGCTAATAGCAATTTGTTCCCCGACCATAACTCCATTATAAGTCTACGTGCTTTCTGTTATAGCATCCCCGTATGATGAAATGGACCTCCCTGGAGGAGCACGCCATTCTATGGAGGAATGCCTGGACCATATGTTTAACGGCGATACGACAGGACATTCAGCGATAGACTCAAGTGGGGTACCTAACCCTATTGACAAACTCTACTCAATGCAGAATTCGTACTTTAGTGTAGAATGAGTATTGACAGTGAATCACATTTGTCTCGTCTTCTTTATCATCGAATCCTGACATGATTCCTACCACCTATATCAATCCAAGTGCTTTGCTGTGCCCGAGGTAAATGCGGTACGTCGACACACGTTTCCATGTGATTGACTCGCTGATCGTGCACATAGACGTTGGATGGTTTGGATTACTGGCCATGCTGCTATGCAGTTAAGGGCGTTATAAGTGATATTTCGATGGAATCAGTGTTTTGATCATTGCAATTCGTTTATATGGCAATGAATCTATGACGTTATACACATATAGAACGCTGTGGATGCTGGACATGTCTGTCACCTGAGTACGTCGTAGCTTTATATTCATAGTTATATTACTTTTTAAGTATCTGTCATCACTCCTTCTTGTGTCCTTCTTTCATTCCGCTGTTTGACTCACATATTGACTCCTGTACATTGGGTGACTCAAATATTGACTCATGTACATTGGGTGACTCAATTATTGACTCCTGTACATATGGTGACTCAAATATTGAATCCTGTACATTGGGTGACTCAAATATTGACTCCTGTACATTGGGTGACTCAAATATTGACTCCCTTACGTTGGGTGACTCAAATATTGACTCCCTTACGTTGGGTGACTCCGATAACCTCGCACGCTATACAGGACGACCCGAACAACATACCAGGGTCACTCTTCCTGGGGAAATGCAACCCAACTACATTTTACCTTTCCGGGAAGAAGATAACAGAATGCTCTCGTCGACCCAGTTTTATCAGAGTGTTCACTACATAAATCTATGTTATTTTTTTTCGGATTTATTGCGATACAATGGTCAAATAATATTTGCATCTACTGTTTGTATTCCATGGAAGCTGAATATTACTGCGGCTAGTTTATACAGGTGACACAACTATCCCATGTACACATTAGACGCCAGAAACGTCCTATTTTATATACAATCGCCATTTTCAGACTAACACAAAACACATCACAAACCTACCCTATTATTTGTGTCTGCTGACTTGGTCGTCAGTTGTTATCATGAAATTCATGCTTCAACATTCCCTGTTATTTACAGTCTTTGTTTACAGTTTGTGTTTACCTGTCCTGTATTTACATTTTGAGCATCACGTGATCTGTACGTTGTATTACATATACTCATACAATACAATACATCGATGTATACATTTAATCAAGTATGTCAACAATGTTCACATTCTTGTCGTATATGTCACGGATGTTCACATTTATGACGATATCATTTTTTCCTGTCTTGTAAGTCATCGAACGAGAGAGAGCGAAGCGCTATTTATATTGAGTCCTTCATTTTCCTTTAATGACACTGTGTTGAACGCTTTACCGCAATGTACAGTGATCGAGAAATCTTTTGTACAACTGAAGACGGTCGATCATTTAAGTAACGACTATTGGTTAATTTTTGTTGGTTTAACGGAGACATATTTTTCGAGTGCAATGCGTATAACACAAAACCAAAAAGGGAAGAAAGTACAACTCGCTTTCATAGCATTTACTTTTCTCTTTTAACAAAACATCAAGACTAACATTCCAGCACCTGATCTGTGATAATTGTGGCCACGTCGCCATTTTCCAGATGGATATAACACAGTTTACTGAAAAATTCTTTTAGTGTTTTACGCATCCATCGACAACACACTGCCAATACCACATCTATCTATGACTTGAGACATGTATTTGCTAAACTAGCTAAGTGTTCATTAAACATCGCTCCTTATTTATCGTTCACTGCAATTACAAATGGGCGTATGGCTATGAGTGTCTTTTTTGTAACTACGTGGCACTTATCAACTCAGATCTTTGTGTAATTGTATAATATTTTAATTTATAGATTTATTTATAGAAGTTATCTTGTGCTATGTTTCAGTATGACGAATATCTATCTATAAGTCGCTTTAATTTATGTAAATTGTTAAATTTCAACCTTTGTTGTACAATAAATAGAATGTAAAACAAAAGAAACTGTTGTTTTTTGTTTTTTTATCGTTTATAGTGATAGCGTGCTTGCAGTATAGAGAAAAACCCTGATTGGCCGTGCATCATATAAAAACAAGCAATGTGTAACCACACGCACTGCTGGCTTCAAAGTTCATCTCTTAAACATTTTTGTACTCTGATCTAGCTCACATATTTTCCAAGTCATAATGAAACGGTGTAAGACATGCCGATAATTGTTATTATTAATGTTAATTCATTGACAAAGACGAAAGAGCAAAGTCGACATGCAGACGTCACAGATTTCTCTTCGCTAGCTCCATATATTGACCTTTACGGAATCTTAACATTTCTTCAATCACGACGTCGTTAATTCCACCTCGATCTTTAATTTTTCTTGCCTAAGTAGTGTAATATACCAACCTTAATTGCGCAAGACATAGACATGTAATTGCACCTATAAAATTTGGTAATAGATGCAGTATTCCAAAAACGTACTGCACAATACAGCTGTTTCGTCCTTCTACGACACATCGGGAATGCAAGGGGCTAAACAAGTTGGAAAATCCGAATTGGTCAAAATTACGGTTGAAACAGAAGTGGAGGTATGTGGAATTATTAATAACATATTAAAGTACGAATTCTGCATTGAATATAAAAATCAGAGCAGAACTGGTTAATTGCGAATTATTAATCAGTAAAAGGTGTAAAAATTATATAACAGATTGATAGACTCAGACATTTTTTGATTGTGTACGGCATAGAAAAGGTTAATCGACGATGATAAAAGCAGCTGTTCACACACAGTCAGGAATTCATCTATATCCGTCAACTACAGGCTACCCTACAATAACAGGATTCCTTATAAATACAATTCGAAAAACAGAATACCCAAAATTTCCGTATAAGTACGTTAAGAACTCAATATCGTACTAATACAATCCCAATAACAGAATACCCACACACTTCTGTACAAGAACTTCAAAAACACAAAACGCACGAATAAAATCCAAAAACCAGAATTAGCTATAAATGATATCCCAATAAAAGAATACCCACATTTTTTTGTTTAAGTACGTCAATAAATGAATATCCTAAAAATACAATCCCGATTGTAGAATACCCAAAACATTACGTGTAAGAACGTTAATAGCAGAATATCCTACAAATAATATCCCAATAACATAATACCCTACAAATAATATCCCAATAACATAATGCCCTACAAATAATATCCCAATAACATAATGCCCTACAAATAATATCCCAATAACAAAATACCCTACAAATAATATCCCAATAACACAATACCCTACAAATAATATCCCAATAACATAATACCCTACAAATAATATCCCAATAACACAATACCCTACAAATAATATCCCAATAACATAATACCCTTCAAATAATATCGCAATAACAGACTACCCTCAAACTTCCGTAGATTCCCGATTAAAGAATACCCACAGACTATAGAAGAAAGTCAATAACAGAATATCCTACAAATAAAATCCCATACACAGAATACCCCAAATGTCCGTAAAAGGACGCGAAAAACTTAATAACCTACAAATACAACTCCGATTACAGAATACCCACAATTTACGTCAATAATAGAATACCCTAAAAATACAACCCCAATAACAGAATACCCTTAAAAATACAATCCCAATAACAGAATAACTACAATTTCTAAACAAATATGTCAATAAATAAATACCCTTCCAATACAAACCCAATAACAGAATACCCACAAAGTCCGTATAAGTACGTCCTTACCGGAATACTCTACAGATAAAATCCCAATAACAGAATACCAAGCAAATAAAACACTTACATCTTTTTATGGAATGCCCTCGCACCCTAACATACGAATACCCATAATGTTACGAACAAGTACGTCCATTACAGAATACTGACAAATAAAATCCTCACAGAACAACCACGAACTGACGAACAAGTACTAAGTACGTCAATAACAGATTGCCCTACAAACAAATCCCTAACAACAGAATACCCGTGAGCCCTAACAACAAAATTACTATAAATATAGCAGACTTACCAAGAAGTTACGTACAAGTACGTAAATAACAGAATGCCCTACAAATAAATCCCTAACAACAGAATACCCGTGAGCCCTAACAACAAAATACCTATAAGTAAAACTGACTAACCAAGAAGTTACGTACAAGTACGTCAATAACAGAATGCCGTGCAAATAAAACGCTAATAACAGAACGACCACGAACTGAAATACAAGAATAACAGAATGCCTTATACAAAGTTAACCTGTCAATTAAAGAATACCAACACACATACTAACGTCAATTGTACAATACCAACAAAAACATACGTATCAATAACAACTTTTCTTACAGCTTAGTAGTAAGCCATCCATACTGATCATGTTGCAAGTAAAGATCGAAGAAAGCGGTTGACGTAGAGTTTGTAGTGTCTTTGATTTCAAGTTCATGAGGGCCAATTAATGTATTGTCATTTAAAGGTAGCGCATCGACGACATATCTGAAAGTGAAATTTGAAGACTAATTATTATTACCAGTCCTGATAAGGTCTTCAATAATTTCAGCTTCATAAGACAATAAAAAGTAAGCCATAACAGGGGCACAGTGTTTCCCATAGGAATACCTTAATTCTGCTGGAACAAGTAAGCCATAACAGGGGCACAGTGCTTCCCATAGGAATACCTAAAGTCTGCTGGAACAAGTGAGCCATAACAGGTGAACAGTGTTTCCCATAGGAATACCTTAAGTCTGCTGGAACAAGTGAGCCATAACAGGGGAACAGTGTTTCCCATAGGAATACCTTAATTCTGCTGGGGAAAAATGCCACCTTACTCAACAAAGATATTGTCAACCTGGGTTGTGTTTTTCACAAAATATGCTACACACTTGTTTCTTACCATATACGTATATCGCCGTTTGCCTTTCTTCAAAAAGAGAAATCTCTCAAAATTGGGGAACTTAAGCGTTCCTGCAATTTGTATGACGTATGGTAAAGTGAACAGTTTTGGTAGAAGATACAATTTTGAGAAGATACTAAATGCTAATGAAACATCTTTTGAATTCTTCATTCAGTTAATTCCTTTTCTGGAGTATACAGTGTTATAATACGATTTTAATGTAATGGTTCATTGTAATAAGAATGGTTGATAGAGGTTTGGACAATGGCTTGACTGCACACCTAGGATAGATTGTTTATAAGGATTATGGTGAAGCTCTGGAATCTAATGCAAACATGGCAGGTTCGAATCCTTATCATAAATGGATAATCGGAAAGGTTGAAACAAGGCAGTGTGATCAGCTGGTATATTGTCTTTCAAAAATACCGAATATGTTAGAGTTTACATAGAAGTCAAGCAAACATAGTTCTTTTGCTAGCAGAACATGTAATCGTAAAAGATTAGATTATCAAATGCTTTGTTTTCCCACACAACTGCATACCCATCATTCAGGTCGTCGAGTGAGGTTCGACTTCATGAAATACAAATTGTGGTTTTAATGCTTTATTATTGACTACGTTAACCTGTTTATGAACCTTTTTGATAGCTAATGTACAAGTTCAATATATTTGAATCACATATCTATATATTCCAATTTTTGATAAGGATCTTTGAAAATGACTTACTAGGAGGTTGAAGGTTAGAGTGACTTTTAAACTTTGGAGGGGGCTTGTTGAACCTTAAGGCATCTGACTATCTGCAACCATTAACCCTCCATCACTGGGTCGTGAGTTCGAGGCCTACGTGTTGCAATCGCCAGTTACTGGCCTCAGGTTAATATGATTATTCTCCAGGTTCTCCGGCTTTCCTGCAAATCCAAAACCAGGCACGTCCTTAAATGACCACAGCTGTTAAGAGGACAAAAAACACAAACAAGCAAACAAACCAAACTAAACTCCCTCAAACGTACGTCAATAATAAAATATCCTCAAAATATACCGTGCTCTATATCAATAACAGAATTCTCCATAAAGTCCCCACAAAATCAACACACTTTAACATATTGAATGTTATAATAAGAACATCCTACATACAAACACACGTCAGTAACATTATTTATTTTATACTTGATCATTTCTTGAAATCCCATCTGCTGAATCGAATGAACATGCTATGTTCTCAAATGCACATGTAGATCGTTTTTCCGGTGAGTATTGATTTTTAAATGAAGCCTTTAAGGAAATCCCCTAGATCTTTCCCTTTCTTTACAGTAACATCCCTGCTCCGCTACCTTCGGTGTTTCGTATATCGCAGTTGATTCGGTACTAAAGAGCTTGCTCCTAATATCATAACTTCCGTGATAGCTGTCGACTGCAGACGGAAACACTTACAATACAGGGTTTAAGAGATGCGGGTTGATTAAGACTATATACACGTTTTCTGGTCGCCCTCATTGATCTCACCTGGCAATATGATACTTGTGTAATATGAAGGAAAATGTTTTGATAATGCTCATTAGTGTGCCTTCAGGTTTTGTTTTCAATTCACATGTTCTCGATGCAACGACGCGATACGAATTGAAATCCTACCTAGATAAGCGTGGCGTGTGTCGTCGATGAAGCAGAAGATGCTTACCTTTCCAGAACAACTACACGTGTTCTCCATGTAATTGTTCAAAGGTCTCCATGTAAATCTTTCCTGTGTTCACATTTTGCCCTAGTTTTATCAATTTGAGTTCGAAGTATGATTTTGTTGACATTTCGGTATTTGCTTGATATTTTTAATAATATGGACAAATGTAATAATATTAATATTACTTATATAGGCACGGAATAGTTCTCCGTTTGTAAAAAACTATTCCGGACGAAAAACAAAGTAAAAAACAACTGTTGGAAAAAGGTGAATTAACATAGAATTAAATGGAAAATAACGTACTGTGAAACGCCTGTGACTGTTTGTCTCTACCATAAACCAGAGAATTGAACAAGTAAACACAATATCAGGTTTTTTATTGTTTCATTGGGATGACCTCCAATAACTTTAAAATAGTTTTACCATATATTATTCATTTTTTACGACTGTTTGATTGTCAAAAGTTAGCCGCATAAATCGTTATGTCTTTGCGTTATAAAATATGTTCAAAAACATTTTTGTACCACAAATGTTTAACGTTTTAAATGTCGGATTCCATCTGACGTCAAATTTCTATCACTCAGAATCTGATTAGAAATAAATTCGAATTACATTTGATAGCATTTGTTTGAATGGAATGCATATACGAATTAATATCAGTAAACATCAGGGAGGATTATTTTTGCAAAAGTAGTTAACCTATTATACAGGTAAACTTTTCTTCATTTGTAACATATATCAGCCTTACCGCTGTCAACAATCAATCACACGACACTGTCCGACCCTTTCATGTGTGTACGGGACCATTGTCGTCCAGAGTCCCGCTTTAGCTTCTGGGACACGGTGGAGTACCTGGTATCTGTTTCACGTTGTCCGCCCCATAACACACTCGTCCGCTAGGCCAGCACCCAGCACATCAAAGGCCCCCGCGAGTACATCATCCCTACGCAAACAGACTTGTTGAATTAAGGAGAATACATCAAAACTGGCTCAAACAAAGTTCTTAAATCGGAAGAAAATACATCAAGATATACACCATTAAACTCTGAGCTCTCGGCGTTAAAGATGCGTAAGTAAACACAAAGCTTAAAAATTATGTACCGTTACTCTTAACACGAAGGGTCGGGTAAGAATGCGTGACAAAAATATAATCTACCTTGATACTGTGTACACCAAGCTAAATCTTTGTAATCTTAAAAAATAAAAAGCCCAGACCAGAAAAAATAACCTTCAAATCAAAAGTTGGCATCAGAAAACATTACAAATTTCCTTATTTCCCTAATATGAGAATAAAAACACTATACATATATATTAAAGGACTTTTATTTATCAAAACTGAAGTGAAAATAGTGAAATGTAATTTAAAAATTCTAATTTATATTCATTATTTTTACGTCTCATTATATGACCATGGTAGACATTCTTTGTGTAGTTTAGGTCTATGATACATTATTACCACTCTGCTATGATATTGTGCCTAAAAAATGGTACCTACTGGTCTCTGCTTGACGTTTGGCTTAGAATGGTTAGCCTGTTGTCGGTATGATGTAGAATAGAGTGTCCAGCTGATGACATTTCAGTTAAATTGTACTTTTAAAGTGGTCTCTCAGTGGCCCCAGCATCCGTGAACGGGGTCTTTATTTAACCTCAGCTATTGCAAATCAAAACTTTCAAACAAACACATTTTTATTTCGTAAAAACAAAATTGAAAATAACTACACAATAAAAAGTCGGAAATAATTGCTACTGGCAGCTGGTGAACCCGAGGAAACTGTTAATCAACGTTATTGATTGCATCATGTACCAAACTGTGAAACCTTACGTCAAAACGTAAGATTGCTGACTAAGAAGCTACGTATATCACTTTGAATGCCTTGTTAAGTGTAACTTTGAGACATATGTTGTTTGTGACATCCATATAAGAATGCCAATTTTTCCGTAACATTTGGAAATTTTGAATTCAACTTCAAAAGTGCCACTAAACACCACAATATAAATGTTCATACTTTGTCTCAATACAAAGATAGGATTGATAAAGATGACATCACGTACAATTTTAAACTTGTTTCCAAAAATGTGAATATACGGTAAAAGCCTTATAAGTATATAATTATATTGTTTACAAACACTTACCGTTGATCGATGGCAGTTACAGTATTGTTACTCTGAGGTTACAGTTCTTACCTTTCTACCGGTTCGGCGTTTGTCTCCTCTCACATCACAGCTGTGCCGCCTTGATTTCCATTGTCTTTTCTGGGTTTTTTGTCCTTGAGTACTGACGCTTTCTGTAATATTTTGTTCTGTTGACTACAGCATAGTGGGGGAAAATACGTAAATGTTAATAAATCAAGTTAGCAAATTGACAGCTCAAAACAATACGCATAGTAGGGGACAAACTCAATTAATTGTTCGATAATTGCATCAATGATTAATCGTTTTTGACAAAACATGACAAATATGACGAAGCATTCTAATGGTGTTGATTTCTACCTGCAAACTGTGACACTGACACGTCATCATATCATTAGCTGACAGAGATGATACGACATTCCCGCACTTATTTGATGTCCTGGAATGTACAGTAGAATCTGGCATTTTTATGACGGTTTCTGTGCTGTATTACTCAAGTGGAATGACATTTTAAATGAGGGGTTAAAAACACATATCCATAACAAGCGGAACACGTTTCAGCACATACACACACCAATAAACATATAAAGGTACAACGAGAAATGTGAATGTGTTAAAGAGGTTTGTCTGTCATCCCTTGTAGCTTAAGATAAGCTAGGACGCTCTACAAATGTTGAATCCGTCCGTCGTCCATCTGTTCTTAAGCATTTCTTGTTCGTGTTATTTCTCAAAAAGTTCTTAAGGGATCTTTCTCAAATTTCACATGTAGATTCCAAATACATGGTCCATTGCGTTTCGTTTTTTCGGGACTTATTAGAAAGCAAGATGGCCACAAGCGACCGTTTTTGACTTTGACAGTGTCGGTTTGATGTTCTCATAAAAGATTTGACATTTCCTTTTCTTTCGAATTTTGTTCTCATTTGTCTTTAGTTTTGCATTTTCAGACCAATCAGAAAAACAAGATTCGCTATCACGTTTTCTTTAGTATTTGACGGATTTACCTTTAATTTCAAATGTAGATTCCTTTGTTTTCCTTTTCCCTTGTTGCACAGTACGTATTATGCTTATAATATGTCAAACGAAAAAAACTTCACTTTGAATGAAAATGTCAAACACAGCAGTATGAGGATTTGATCACAGTTTACCATTAGATATCTTATCTATCTTACATAGAATCAATGATGTTCTCGAAGATGACAGGCACCAAGATTACATTTTGGGTCGTTTGTAAGCTATTGTTATACTGTAAATAATCATAAAAAGACGTTACATTTTATCATAGTGTAATGTGGCGTTATATCATGTAAGTGGCGCTATGTAACAACAACATTTGTTTTAATCGTGTGTGATATGCTACAACGAGTAACGGTGTGTGTGTCGACACGAGTAATTCGTATAGTGTTACACTGTATGTGTAGCCAGAACCGGGACTAGTATATAGTACTAGTTAGACACTGCTAAACATGTTTTTTGAATTATGGTACATGAGCGAATCAGTATCATGCTGTATTGTATATTTGTTGCGATATTGAGTAAGATTAAGTGTAATGTTAAATTAAATAATATTTTGTGAAATGTTAAGTTATGTAATATTAGGTGTGATACTAAATTTTGTCAAATTGTGTTTCATGTTCAATTTTGTCAAATTGTGTTTCATGTTCAATTTTGTCAAATTGTGTTTCATGTTAAATTATTTCAGATTGTGTGTAATGTAAAACTATGTAAGATTATGTATATTGTTAAATTAGGTGAGAATGAGTTTATTATTTAATTATGTAAGATTGAGTGTAATATTAAATTATGTAAGATTGTGTGTAATGTTAAAATATGTAAGATTGAGTGTAATATTAAATGAAGTTAGATTATGTATAATGTTTATTTACGTAAGATTGAGTGTAATAATAAATGAAGTTAGATTATGTATAATGTTTAATTACGTTAGATTGAGTGTAATTTTAAATGAAGTTAAATTTTCTATAATGTTAAATTATGTAAGATTATAAGTACTTTAAATAATGAAAGATTGTGTTATGTGACATTATGTAAGATTGTGTTATGTGAAATTATGTTAGATTGTGTGTTATGTTAATTTATGTAAGATGATTTGGAAAGTGAAATTATTTAAGAATGTGTGTACTGTTTAATTATGCAATAGTGTGCTTGTTGTGAAGTCGTTTAAGTTTATGTGTACTGGGTTATCGTGTAGGATTATGTTAAATGTTAAATCGTGTAAGATTGTGTGTTATTTTATATCATGTAAGCCTTTGTTCGAGGTTTTATTGTATTATTTCTCCAGCAACAATCGGGATAGGGGTTGCCAGGGTGGAAGGTCCCTGCGTTAAACCCCTAAACAATAAATGCCCTGAACGTAGGACGGTTTCACTCAGTATCTACACATCATTGTAGACAAAATCATGTCAGATTTAATGTAAGCTAAGTTATAAGTCATGGAAGAGTATTTGTTATATAAAATCTGTAAGATAAATAATGAAAATTATAATTGATGTTAAATCATGTAAAGATATACTGTATACGATTGTGTTGAGAGTTACACTCGATCGTATGTAATATTAAATTGTGTAAGGCTGTGTGTAATTTTAAAGTTCCGCAGATTACAGGTAAGATACCATCATGTGTAATCCATATCAGGTAAAAACCTGTTTAGATTGACTTTGTTTCTATATTTTCTAAGTAAACAGTGCACAGAGTGATAATGAAGAAGACATGTATGATGATTTGTGTTCTGTTACAGTTATCGATAACAGAAGTGATTTCTCGAGTGACTAGTTTATATAGTCAATATATCTTCGGTCCCTAAAATCGAAATTAAACGCGTATGACAGGTATATGCATTACGCTATCGTGACAAGGATGTACCCCCGAGGGCCGCCTCGATACCGGTCTCTCCATGGCATACACACATGTATACAGAACGCTAATATTAAAATCAAATGAAAATTATCAAAAGAGATCTTTCAGAAAATTGTACAATTGCTGTCGCGATTGCATACTCTCTATCACGATCGCACACCTAAGGTGAAAATGTCGACGTCGACTTAGGAGATAAACCTGAAAATATTAGGTTCCCGAGTAAAGTTGACAGTGCTTGTGTCATTGTCGGCGAGATTAGGGAGTCCATAACGTTATCTAGCTGCCTTTCACCGGAGCGGCATCAATACCGGGAGATGGCCTCCTCTTTGTTGGTTGTCCCTTTCCGTATCTCGTCACTATCTATAACTGTTTATCTTCCGTCCCAGGATATTACAACAACTTTCTTTATTAATAAACATGCATGGGCGCGTACTGTGTAACGAGTCTTCATTTTCTGTTCATTAAATATCATTTGTATAAGTAAAATATGAATTTTGTATTTAACGTTTTATAATAAACTGACTGATTCATCTATAATTATGTCTTAAATCATAAAAAAAATACAATGTAATACCTACTGTCTCTAGTTTGTCATTGTTGTAAGTATCAAATTATAATATCTATTCTGTTCGCTAAGTTTTGTTTCAGTTATTCGTTTAGCACATAATGTTTCATTTGTTTGAAATATTATTGAAAGTATTGAAAAGTTTTTTTTAATATATACGTTTTACTTTATAAACAATCAATGTACGTATTCAACGTGTAAAGGATCCAGCCGGTCTTCAAAAGTTGAATACGTACTAAAACTTTCATATTACAGAAGTTGATTTTTTTTACATAGACAAGTATTAAGACGATCACTAGAACAAACGAAGACGGAAGCACCAATGAATTAATTAAGAAAATCATTGATCAGAGAAACAATGGACTCCTCCGTGATATTTAAGATCAAACGAAGCTTCAGGGGGGTAGTAGGTAATACACTGTTTTATAAACCGAATAATGATTAATTACGTTCGTAGTTTTCCTATTTGCTCTTCCTGTTATTACTTGTATGGAGTTTTACACAAAGTACGACGCGAGACTGAGCGATCATTTTCGCATGTATGATTTACATTCCATTAGATGGAATGCATTTTTATTTGCCTTCTGGACTTTATAGAATCTTGGTGCTTTTTAAATGATTTCTTCTTCCTTTTGAGTTGAAAAAAAGGTATCTTTTTTCAGATATTGGGCCAATCTACAAATCCAATGCATTTGATACATATAAAAAGCTAAGATAAAATGAAATAAGTTTGATTAATATTGTCTAAGCATAACTAAGCATAGCTGTCGTTTCGGGTTACTACGGTTTTTTAATAACAGGTGCTTCCAAGATAATTGAACTCCACAAGAACCAAGTAAAGTGCATTTTAAATATTATTAATGTAAATTTTCCAAACAGATATATATGTTAATGCTTAAATTTTGTGAATACAACTGTATATCAAGATAAAATACATGTCAACACATCTAATATGTAAAACAAACAGCATTCATGTACATCATGTAAAGCAGGCATATGTCAAGTTAAACATATATTAACACCATTAAAAGTTAAAATATGTCATTAGAATATAAATAATATTAACATAATAATATCGAAATTATATCTTTACACCATTCATATATATATATATATATCATGTAAAACAAACACCATTAATAAATAAATGTATATTATATCACACATACACCATTCATATCTAAATCGAGTAAAATAAATTCCATAAATATATAGACCATGCCGAACATACATCATTGACGTACGTTCATGTGTATATATAAACCAATATAAAACATTCTTCATAAACCACCATCTTTTGAAACCCTGTATTATAGTTTGTCTGTTTTAAGTCGACATTTTTCACAAACATCACGATATTTGGAGCAAATACTTGAATATTATAACAAATCAACTGCGAATTGTAAACACCGTTTGTTGGGATGCAGGGAAGTTTCTATCAAGAAAGGGAAACTTCAGGACTGAAAATCAAAATCGTACGATTTAACGTAAATGTTAGCAGTAGGTCGTTCCTGTTGGTCATGTTGTGAGTAAATATCGAGGAAAACGGCTGAAGAAGAAGAGTCTTTAGTGTCCTTAATTTAAATCTCAGGAGAGCTTGAAACATACAGTATGCAATGCATACATGTTAAATGTTCAGCTAAGCATATATCAATAATGTATATCAAGCCAAATGTAGATCGTTTAGAAAAAATATAATAAGTTTAAATACGTCTTATAGATGTATCAATTCCTTTTATAGCATACGTTATCATTATATAAGTGCATATAGTTTAACATACACTATTAATATACATGTCATTATAATAGATCATTTGGTTCTGTTTTAATACAACATTGGTTCATAAAAATAACCCTTAATTGATTAACATTTTGGAGTAACAAGTATACCTTACTACAGACTTTGCTCTAACATTAAATTTGTCTGCATTCACTACATTTTGTATTTGTACTGGTGCAAATATTCTTTCATTCAGTCAGAAAATTAAAAAAAAGAGGAAAATACCTTTACGTTTTGCATTTTATTTCGTTTATTTGATTTAATAAAGTGTAGAAATGAATAAACATACGTTCCCTACAACTTAGAAACAAATCATCTACAAAAAGAATTCATCCAGCCAGTGTTCCCTGGTCATAATCTCTTTACATATAGGCAAGATTACAGCGCTTTAATGTGGCCACATTCACTAGGATGGAATAATTTATTCCCGGAGGAAAGTTCAAAAAAGATCAGAGACATTTTTGGGCGGATCAAGGAGACCTGTACGCACAGATTAGATAACTCTGATGTATGGAGTATTATGTAGTGCATGTTAGTTCATAAAAGTGATATAATACAAGAAAGAAATGGAAATCTTTAATAAAACACCAAACTAGAAAAGGGGTGGTGTGTGATACAATCTGACCAGCAAAACAACTTAAGTCCCATCTCCAATTAAAGGACGGCACGAAACAGTATCATATGGACCACCCCTAGAGAAAATAAAACGATTTCCCATAAAGGCGAGTTAATCCGTGTGAAATGCTCTCCCTTTGCCGCTCACTGGGCGTGAAAATAGTACCGGCGCGCTATTGTTGGCTGGACAATCGGAGCATGCGTACTACAAGAATACGTATTTACATGCATATACTGACTCTGTAGTGTGAGTTGTAGGAGGACGTGTGGTGTTCAATGAAGTCGATATCGATACATTTCACTTATTACAGACGATCATGGAAATCTGGTTTACTGTAATTCCCAGTATAAAACTGCCCATAGAGAGTGTTCCTGTTATAGCGGCAAACGTCTTCGGTTTAAACTAGGGAACAATTCCTTTGACGTCATTATTTAACCTGTCTAAGGTGATAAAAATATAAAATTACCATGGTGAAAAGAGTGCGTTATGAGTATATAGAATTTCTTATTTGATATCCGTGTGCATAACTATGCTTGGGACATGTGCATATATGCATGCGTGCTATTTCGCATATAAAAATGCACCTATTATTATTGCTCTGTGACATTACCGACTGGTTCGCCCGTTGTCAGTATAATGTGACCGGGTGGGGCGTCCTGCTGGGTGTCTTTGGCAGTATGTTTCAGT